>OZ012637.1:8650867-8844682 GCA_963942525.1 Ptychoptera contaminata
ATAATAATGTTAATTTTTTTTTTTTTTATCCTTAATATCCAATTTTATTTTTTATTTCATTGTAAAGAATGTATTCCAAATAGAAAGAACTTTTTTTTTTAAACAAAATAAAATCTCAGATTAAAAAGTTATTTGCAAAAGAAAATTAATTAAAATTAAGAAAAGAAAGAAACAAAACACAACATAAATCAAAATAGAATTGTTTTAATCAATATTTTTATTGTTATTTATTTAATTAATGCATCATTAAAATAATCAATAAAATAATAATAGAATTTATATAAATAAAAATAGAATTTTTAAAATGAGAAATATTAAGAAAGAATTATTAAGAATGAATGAAGAAATGTGTGGGACCGGCGGTGGAGTTAATTAAAAAAATCTAAATAATTTTCTTTTTTATATGATTATTATTATTATTATTATTTTCTTATTAAATGCAATTTTTTAAAATCAATTAATAAATCAAATTAAAAATAAAGAAACATTAAATTTTTGTAGTATATCTTTGGTTGTTGTTATTCTCTTGTAATCTGTAAAAGGACTGATGATGGCTTATATATTGATTATATTTTAATTAGAAGTAGTTATGGTATTATTTTTTTTTTATAATCTATCGAAAATTGGCAGACCAGCACATATACAAGAAAATTGTAAAATAAAAACCAAAATTACATACTTATGGCCAGAGTATCTTGCTTAGTAAGACAAAAATTTAATTCATTTTTTTTTAAATTAATTATAATATTAATAAGAAAAGGCTGATTGATTACATAAATTACATAAAAAAGGAATTATTTTTTATTCTATTGCTGATGGGGATTATAAAAGTAAATGGGGGAATATCTTATTTATAATAAAAACTTTTAATTACTTTCATAAAATGTATATTAAATTTGTTGTAATAAATGAAAAGAAATGGGAAAAAAATTTTTACATATACAAAATTAAAATGTAATAATAATAATAAATAGTTGTTATAGAACATTTATAAATGTACCTTAATCTTTCTGTAACTAATTTTTGTTTCTTTATTTTAAAAAAAAGAGTAATTTATTGTTTATTTAATTAAATTTTACCAATAATCCGGAGAACCAACTGGTAAAAACTATTTGTTGATCCATTTTTTTTTTTACATCTCTAAAATATATTTTTTTTTATACTTCAATATTATACCAATTTAAAAGAAAAAAGATGTCTTTGATATGTTTATACCAGTTTAAGTTTAAACTTGAATAAACACATAAGCTAATTTCTATGAAATAAAAATATAAAATCTATATAAAATAATAATTTTTGATGTCAAAATAAAAATTTCATTTTTTTTTTTTTAATTTAAATTATTATAAAAATAATAATATATTTAAGATAAATACTAAAAAAGAAAAATTTAATTACAAATTATAAATAAATTAAATGTAACTCGAATTTGGGTGACAAAATTAAGCATAAAGTAATGCAAATGTAAACTAAAAATGAAAAGAATATAGATAAGAAAAATAATAACAGTGTAATAGACAAAAAAAAATACAAATTATTTTATTGATTTATTATTAAGTTAATTTACTTTTCAATTAATAATGTTTAAAAGAAAAATAATGAAGAAAATTATTAAATTAATTACAAAAGATCTTAAATGTTTCTGTACTAATTGGGGTAAATTATTGTTTTTTTTTTATATTACTTGGTATAGTGATTTAAATGTTTCTCACATTGGCGATAGTGTTCGAATAGAGAAAATCATTTTTTGTTTTGTTGTTAATAATAAAAACGTGTTCGAATGATTATTGTTTATATGTTTTTGCAATTCAACGGAAGCTGTCCAACATTCAACACGCTTAAATGCAAGTAAGATATATAATTATATATATGTTATCAATTTTTATTAATTATATGTAATAATGAATGTAACTAAATTTTCTGAACAAGAATTAAATAAATTGTTATTTAATTATTTACAAAAAAATGAAATTATATGGTCAGAAATATTAGAAAGAATACAATATTTTATAAATAATTTTTTAAAAGATAAAACCGAAGAATTATCTTTATCGCCATTTTTATTGACAGTAAATTTTTCATATAATGAACTTTTATCACAAAATTATGGTAATTATAATAAAAAAGATATTTAAATTTTAATTAAACAAAAAATAATTTTTTCTCTTACAGAAAATATATTAAATTATTTAACATCAGAGCCTGTATCATTTTTAAATACATTAAAAGATGTTACTCTTCATATTATAAATACAATAATACAAAATTTAAAAATATATAAATTAATTAAATATAAACAATTGCATTGTAAAATAAAATTTTCTGATTTACCATTAACATCAGAATATATTTTTGATCCAACTGGACATCCGATAAGAAAGGGATTATCAATATTTCATTGTGTTCTCTTTAGTTACAGCGTACATCAGAAATATATGTAATTGTTTTTTATATTTATATACATATAATTGTTATTTTACTTATATAGTGACTTATTTTTAAATTTAGACGACAAAGTATCTGGCACTGTATAACTGAATGTTCAAATTTTTTTATAACTGGCCAAGTACAAAAAGGTAATTAAGAAATTTGTAAAATTTTTAAAATAGAAAATTCCAATGTATTTTAAAAATTTAAAGTTCCAAGATGTATGATTTGTCAAAATGAAATGGTTGAATACACAAAGCTGAGGGATATGTCAGATGTATCTTTTCTAAAAGTATATCCAATAAGAGCAGTAACAACACCAAAGATAGTTGGAAAAATTTATAGAACAATTAATGTAAGGGTTGAAGGTAATTATTTATTTAATTTTTGTACTTTTAATTTAAAAAAATGAGTAAAAATATTTTTTTATAATATTAAAGATGATTTATCTAATGAATTTAAACTTGGGCACGCATACTTAATTATTGGATATTATGATACAAAAATAAATTCCATAAATTGTTGGAATATTAAAGAAATTACAGAAAAATGAATTCTAATTTAGATATAGGCCTTAGAGCAAGCCCAAGTGATTTTTTAGTTAATGATGATGAGATTCAATCATCAGAAAATTTAGACTTATTATTAACATTGGATAAATCAGAACACATAAATAATTCATTAGATAATATATTTCAATCACAAGAAGAAATAAATTTAATTGCTAATCAAACCAGTAATTATTTATTATCAAATAGTTTAGATAATAAAGACAAAAATATAAATGCATCAGCAACTAATAATAGTTTTCAATTAAAAAGTAATTTAAAAGAAGAAATTATATATTCCGATACAGAAAACTTAATTAATAATTCATTAAACCTATCGTGCAAAACTGAGTACCTAAATAAGGATATGAGTCAAATTAGTGTTATAAATATATCACTTAATAGCACCCCATTCAATGATTTTATAAACCAAACAGATAATACATCAAGTATATTTTCATTAAACGAAACAAATGATTTGTTTATTCCTGAATCAATATTTACTTTTTACAAGCGGATAAAAAGCTCGCTATCAGATTGGTCATTTATATTTGCTTTAGCAGCTCAAATTGGGTCACATTTAACACCAATGAATTGTTTTGTTAATTTAAAAATATGTCTTTTACTTAGTATAGTTTCAATTCAGGTGAAATGATTAATTTTATTTTATTTTTGAATAATTAATTAATAAAATTTTTACTTCATACTATAGAATAATAAAAAAATACCGCCACTGCCTATTGTTGCAATAGGTAACGATACATCAACAATTAATTTAATAATGAATTATTTTGGAAATTTAGCACAAAGGCTAATAGCACCTCTTGATGAATTTCATGGCGGTTGTTTCTCAACAAAAGAAAATACTATTGAAGCTGGACCAATTGTATTAGCAAGCGATGGAGTTTGCTACATTGGTGACTGGCATCGTATTAAAGAGAATAGCGTAAGGAAATTATTAAAATATATTGAATCGGGTAGAATTTTATTGGACAGAAGTACAGTAACAGTACCTTTGGAGTGTGCCATTTGGACATATTGGAAATGCGACAAAAAACAAAATAAAAATATTAATTTATTAAATACATTTATGAAGTTTGTATAACACAATATAAATTTATTTTGAATAAAAATTAACGAATTATTTTATGTTTTAGCGTTTTTGGAATACCAATTATAATATTTGATGAACTAAACGATGAAGAGATTATTGATTTTTTACTTTTACAAGCAACCGAATGCTCTAATAATTTATTTGTTTGTTTTATTAAAATACTTACAATCTAATTAATTAAAATTATTATTTGTTTTGTTTTTATTTTTAATTTTATAGCTGAACTCCAGTGAAACATTTGCAGATGAAGATTTAAAAAGATATTTGGAAATTGTCTCTAAACAAAAAGTTACAATGTCAGTAGAAGCATCAGAATTATTACGCAATTATTTTATTGCAACGAGAATTGAAAAGCCAGGTAAATTATTTGTCATTAACTTTGTTGTTGATTTATGTTAAATTGTATATTTTATTTTTGTATTTAAAGAATCACTGACTCAACAGGCATTCATTTCACTTGAATTAATGGCAGAATCTTTTGCTAAATTATCATTTCGAGAAATTGTTTTAAAGTTTGTCTTTTTCTGTAAATAATATAATTTCATTTAATTCATTTTTTTTTATATTTATAAAGATGTGATGCAATTGCTGCAATTTATATAGCAGAAAATTTTGTTAAGTTTGCTTATGGAGCGGATAGTCGTAGCTCTCCATGTAATACAAGCTTTAATCTAATCGAGGAGGTTTGTTTAGATTTTTGGTTTAATATATTTTATTTAATTTTGTTTATACATAATTTATTTTACAGGTTGAAGAAAATATGAAACAATTTGAAAATTGGTGCTATGCATACATTTCTATTTTAAATAAGGGAAAACATCATTGCAATAAATACAATTTATAAATAATCAACCATTGCTTTAATCATATCTAAAGCATCTTGTGATGTTTTTCCAATATAAGATGGTGGCAGTAAATAACCGTGAGTGCCGGTGTCTGATAATTCAATTTTATAACTATAAGGTATGTTTACAGTGTGAAATGCATAATAATCAGAAGATCCAGATCTTGGATACAACATTACATTTTTGTTATCTACAATATAACGTGTTGGGCCATCATCATTGCCAGCACCTCGTAAACTCTCCACAGCAACGGCAGCCATTTCATACATATCATCAATTTTACTTGAATAACTTGAAGAATTCTGAAGCTTTGGATAACTTATGATTTGTCCATAGGAATGCAGTGATATAAATATTTTGATATTTTTACGATGTTCCATTAAAAATTTCGATAGTGCTCTAGTTTCCGGCTCAGAAAATGCTGAACTACCTGAATATGCTTCGCTGCACGGATATCGGGATGCACCAATTTCACTCCACATATAATCCCAATTTAAATTCAAATCAGCACCAATACACTTTTCATAATCCTTTGATGGATATTGTTGTAATTGAAACCAATTTAAACTGAAATTTATTTTTTATTTTTTTCTTTCAAATCTCCCAATAAATTATTAAAAATATTTTACTTACGCCATTGAAATTAAATTATTATTCGTTTGTTCTCTATATTTTGAACGTGTTTTACGCCAAAATCGATCATAATTATGGCTATACTCGTAGCCATCAGGATTTAAAACTGGCATAAAATACCAATCAACAGTACGAAGGAGCTCACCTTGAGTATCTGAAAAATATATTAATTTCCTTTTTACATTTAGTTTGATTAATAATGACACAAAGAAGTACCATTAAGATCGATTTGTTTAATTATTTTATCAAGAATCCAAGTGGATGTTGCTGGACTTATCCATTCTCTACCATGTGCACCTGATTCAATGAACACAGAAGATTTCTTTACCTTTTTCTTTTTAAACTGGTAAAATGGTTTCTTTCTTGTATTTGTGACAATAGGCGGTCTTTTGCTGGAAACTTTAATAATCACTAGCGGTCGCCCTTCATACGAACGACCAATATGAATCAAATTTACTAGCTTTGGATATTTTCGTTGAATAAAGTTGAAGAACTTCATCATATCCTCATACTTGTGGTACCTAAATAAGTAAGATAGAAACTAATTTTTTAGATAAATTTAAAAAATATCATATACTAACCGATTCCAACTCATTGGGTGACCTTGCGTCAATTCCAATTCTATTTTTTCGCGTTTAGTTATTCGTGGATTTTCATATTGGATGACTTTTTGCATATCATAAACGGTTGTTTCGAAACGAATATCTTCGTCTTCAAGAACGTCTTTGAATATTTTTATCATATTTGGTGGAACAAGGACATCGTTTGGACCTTTATGAGACGGACCACGCCACCATTGCAATTCTACACCTTCTGGTGAGTTACGATAATCATTTAAAAATTCTACATGTTCTTTTGTTGTTGGATATAATCTCCAGAGCTGGTATCCGTTGTAGTTAATTCGTTTTACAGCATTATTTTCTACCATTGTAAGTGGCTTCTTGGTGGTTGTAATTAAATTTTGTGCTATGATTGCAATTAATTGTAATGGATCTTTAAATGGTGCTGGAAGTGTATTCTCCGCAGTTGCACGAGGAGTTGATGTTAGTGCAGGATTTTTCGTTGTTTCATCATCAAATATTCCGAAAAACCATCCACCAGTAGTTTCGGTTGTGGTTGATGAGGCCATTTGAGTCGTTGTTTCGACTACATTACTTGGAGAGTCATCTGAAGGAAACCAGGAGTCTAGCCAACCAGATGATTCGGTGGTTGTGGTAATTGTAGTTATATCTGGAATATTAGTATTATCATCATTAAACCAGGAATCAAACCATCCAGGTTGTATTGTAACAGGAGACTCAATTGGGATTGCAGTTAATACATCCTCTGCCGGCTGATCAACGGTTTCAATAGTATTAAACGGGTTATACCATTGCTTATCCTCAATTGTTGGAATCTGTAAATTTTGATAAGAATCTAGTGCTTGTGATGAATGAAATTTCTCATAATTAGTATTCTTTGGATGTTTTGGATTTCTAGAATCAAATTTCGGTGTTGTGCTGCGACTTTCATCTGTGTAATAATCATCATTTCGACCAAAACCAGTTAAAGATGATAGATAATTGGCAATTGTATTAAAAAAACTTCCGAAATAACCGAAATAATAATTTTGTTCCTCTGTATCATCTTGATCATTTTTATAATAGTAATCATTTTCAATACTCTCTTCCTTTCGCTTAATTTTATTTTTTTTTCGTAAATTATTTCTATATTTCGATTTTTTTATGGCATAATCTTCATCATCATCGTCATATAAATCCATATTAAAATCATCATAGTACTCATCATCATATTCTTCATCATCTGGATTTCTTTGATCAGAATAATTCTCATAACTGTTATGTTTGTTAAGTTTTGCTGTTGTTGTTTGCGGTGCTGGACTAGATACGAACTCTCCATATTCACTTGTTACATGAATTTTTGTTGTTAAAAAATTCTTGTTATTCTTATTTCCCACTGATGTTACTTTTGTTACTACAGGCGATGATAATTGTTTAGAAATAGTTGTCATTGGATTAGTTGAAGGAGGAATAGAGGTGGTCATCTCCTCAGATGTCGATTCATCCGAATAGCTTAATTTTAATAATTTACTATTTGTTCGTTCCTGAGATGCAGACAATCCTAAACGATTTATATCTCTTGGCTCATTTTTATTTTTTATTTTTACTAGAGGTATAGTACTTTGTGGAATATAATTTGGTGTTGGAATTGAAAACGGTGACTTGGTTTGGGATACTGGTATGAGATATCCATTTTGATCCCGTATTACCGGAAAGTGCCCATACGGCGATTGATTGTGTTTCTTTAGTGGAACTTTAACTTTAGTTGTTAATGCATCCTCAAAAGCATCATAAATCCCTTCAAAAGTATCCTCGACAGCGTCTAATACTGGTGGATCAATATAAACAGTTTTTGATGGTTTAGGTTTAGCTTTTGGCAATTGTGGCGTTGGATAATACCAACCACCTGTTGGCAGTAACCAAGGATTTGTTGCATAATGTGGTAATTTATGATTATTATATTGTGATATAGCATTGATCGGAGTAAGAGGAGTGGTAGACATTGGCTGTCTATCCACAAAGGAACAATTTAATGTAAAGTATTTCTTCAAAATATCATAGTTTTTTAATATTTCATTTATATTTTCCGTTGTTCGTCTTGTTGTTGGTTGAATTGTTGTTGATGTCGTTAATCCTTGAACCGATTGTTTTCTATGAATTTTCTTTAATTTTGACTTTTTTATTATTGGATTAATAGTTGTATTCTCCTGTATTCGATCAGTATTTAATTTTTCCTTTGCTCGTTGTATAAACGATTGTATTTTCTCATTTGTTAAATGAGACGATGATGCACCTGTATTACTTTTAAAAATAGAACTTATTTCCTTATTTATATTATTTAAATTTGTAAAATTATTTTTTGTCACTAGAAATTTATTTATTAAATTTTTATTATTTAAATTCTGTATTTTTGTTATATTATTCATTGGATACTCACTGTAATCACTTAATTTTTTATTATTAATTATTGTATCGGAAAAACTGATTGACTGTTTCACTGTCACAGTAACTAGAATTAAATAAATAAACTTTTTATTAAGTAACATATTTAGAAGTAACGAAAATCCGTCCGTATTTGTTAAAGTTTTCAAATGATTAAAGTTCTTTAAAAGAATTTTTGTATTTTGATTTGATTTTTTTATTTTTGTCATAATGCTAATTATAAGTTAAGTTAACCTGAGCTTAATGTAAGGTGAATTAGGTACAATAAGAAAATAATAGAAAAAATAAGACAATTTATTATAAAAAGACCTAAAAACAAATTGATGCATATCGAAAATAATATTTATATAATATTCTAACGACAAAAAAAGAAAAATTAAGATATTCAATTGTGGTTCGTTGAACGTCGTACTTACAGGTATTGCACGATTTTACAAAAAATTATTATTAAAATTATCCAACCATTGACAATATGTCACTAGGAGGATTTACTGTATTATTAATTAATTTAAATATTATTTTCAAAATAATTTCATGCAGATGAAATAATTTCTATTTTAATTATTTCATTTACCTATATATATGCTTAAATCGAGGTAAAGATTTTATTCAATTGAAATTTCAAAAGGTTAAAAAAGATGACATTTCGGCGTTTATTTTTTAAATTGAAATATTAAAAACTAATAATTAAAGGTATTTCTGTTTTACTATATATAATTAATTGTGTTTTCTATTTATTTCTTTTTTGTAAAACTATTCTATTAGCGTAGAATTGGTTATTAAGTAATTAAAAATAATAAATCAATCAGAGTAGAAATTTTGCACAATTTTGTTTGGAAAAAAAAAAAACTCTCAAAAACAGACAACACAATAAAAAACTATTATTATTGTTTTATCTGTGATTCAAGACTTTAATTATTTAAATAAATTATTTATAATAATTATATGTAAAATATATTTGCGTGTAATATGTAAAAAAAGAAAATAACGAATGGAAATAAGATAAAAATTCTAGATAAAAGAAAATAATTTGTTTGTTTATAATAAAAATAGTTAAACAAAAAATTTACTTCTATTAATAGAATTAATTATATTAAATACTAAATAAAAGATTTATATAAAATTATTATTGATAATTTTCTTTGTTAAATTAAGAGCAATAAACCCACCTGAACTATAACGGTATGATTGTTAATTTTATTTTATAAATTTCACTCAAATTTCATTTTCTAAATATATATATGCTTAGCTATTGCCATCTATTATTTAAAAGTTTAAAAAATACTAGAAGTGTAAGCAGTTTAAAATTAATTAATTAATTATTTGTTTATGTAAAATTAAAGTAAAAATATTAATAATTTTAATTATTATACAAAATTTTTGATTGATTAATTAATATTATTAAGAGAAAATTTATTACATGATGATAAATATTAATTTTTACTTAATAGTTATTGTTTATCCAATTATTGGAAATAATTTTAATTATAATTAAAATAATTATAATTCAGGTATTGTTTAAGGAAATACAAAAATTATACACAACCTTGAATGTAATATTTTTTATTAATGACTGCTTAATTATGCAATCAATAATTTATAACTATAATTAAATTATAAATAAATGATAAAAATTAAATTATTTTATTAAACATCTTTATATTTACAAATTCTTTAACATAAAATTAATTTTCTTCTATGAATATATTTTTATATTTATGATAGATTTTTCTTCTCATTATTTTAAATAGTTTTTTATTTTTATTATTATAATTTTAGTTTTTATTATTTATTTTCGTTTAAAATTAAAAATTACAAAAAGTAGAATAGTGAGTGGGAATTATCGTAATTTCTTTAAAAGTAAATAAAATAAATTTTAAAATATTGTTTTTAGTTTTAAATGTGATGTTTAAGTAGTAATAACACCATTTGTTTATTCTGTTTTATTAATTTAATTACGTTAAAAGTATTATTTAAACAAGTTTTTTTCTTAGTTAGTTAATTAAAAATCATTTATTTTCATAAATTTCTATGCATCTGGTGTTTTAATATTTATGTGCTCTGTGAAAAGTTAATAAAACTTTCATTAATTGTAAGTTAATCAAAATCAAAAGTAATACAGGTGCTTCACAAGCAGTATTTTCATAATATATCTAAATAAAGCATAAAACATGATTAAACAAAACGTGTATACATAGTGAATTAAATTGAAATATATTCATGTTATTTGCTATATTGTTGTAATTTTATAAGAAAAATGAAAAAGACATTTTATATAAATTTTATTGAATAATTATTCGCAACAAACATGTTTACCTGCATAATTAACTTTGACAATACATTCATATATAAAATAAATAATAAAATAAACATGTTTAACTGAATTGACAGAGAATAAAAGATATAATTTTTATAATTTGTTGCAAATTTTGTAAATGTTTAATTAAAATTAGAAAATCGAGAAATATTAATTAAATATTCATAATTAAATTTACTTACTTATTTATGTAAATAGAATTTAATAATTTATATTTAACAATATTGAAACATGCATGTTTTCATGCAAAATAAGCTAAATTTCACATTAAAAATAATTTTTAATGTTTTCTAAAGTGCTTTAAATAGTTCTGTAAATCAAAATTTTAATATAAATTAAACTGTAGTTACTTAAATTTGACAAAAATTCAGCAAATGTCGAATTGCCTCTTCAAAAATTTTATCAATTAAAATAAATATATAAAATTATTTTCCGAAAAATGCAATTTAGTTTGATTACCTTCTTAAATTACTACCAAACTAACATAGAAGTAATTCAAAAACAGATAAGCAATAATAAAAATTTTAAATATCTTATCGCTATTCATACATTACTTGACTACACTTAACATACTACAGACTGCACTTAATTTAACAATATTTACATTAATTTTTTATTGGTTTATTTATTTATTATACCGATTAAGCTAAACAATTAATTTTACTGACATAAATTCTTATTTTTTTTAAATATATAAACAAATTAATTTCAAAAAACCGTTAATAAATTTAAACATTTTTGTTTTACAGTGCTGATTGTGCAGTAAAATCTTTATTAATCATTAATAAGAATAATCAAAATAATGGATAATAATTCAGAGAAAATTATAAATGAATTAAAAAAAGAGCATAATGGTGAAATAATTTTAATAACTGATGTTAAAGTGGCGAATGATCAAAGTGAACCAAATATAACTGATGATGTTCCGCCAAAAAATGGAGGTCATGGAATAACAGCAGATCATCCAACAAGGTAATTTAATTTAATTATTTTAAAAATAATTTATTTTTAATCGTTTCTTTTATATTGTTGTGTATTATCGTCAACATTAGTTATTTGGAAACAATGATGCATATATTTAAAGGAAACGTTGGTCCTGGATTATTTGCAATGGGCGATGCATTTAAAAACGGTGGCATTATTGTTGCACCAATATTAACATTATTTTTAGGAATTGTTTCTGTTCACTGTCAACATATATTGGTAAAATAATAATAAAATACTTAATAAATAATAATATTATTATTAAATAAAAAAACAAAATTAATTTTTAGATAAAATACTCACGCAAAATGAAAGAATTTACAAATAATAGTGAACAACCACCAGACTTTGCTGAAACTGTTGAATTATGCTTTGCCAATGGTCCACCAATATTACGTAAATACTCTAAAATAATTAAGGCAATTGTTAATATATTTGTATGTGTTACACAGTTGGGATTTTGTTGTGTTTATTTTGTATTTATTAGTTCAAATTTAAAACAAGTATGATTAAGGTTTTTATTTATATTTACCTTTTTTATAATTCGTTCATTTTTATTGTTCTTCTTTATTTTCAGTTGTTCGATTACTATGGATTTGTTTTTGATAGTCATATTCATATGGCATTTATATTTATACCGATATTACTTCCATCATTAATAACAAATTTAAAATATTTAGCACCATGTTCAACTGTAGCGAATTTTTGTATGATTACTGGTATTGGAATAACACTGTATTTTACGTGTCAAGATTTACCAAGTCCCAGTGAACGAAAATATTTTTCCTCTGTAGAACAATTACCTTTGTTTTTTGGTACAGCAATATTTGCATTTGAAGGAATAAGTTTGGTTTGTGGATTTTTAATAATTATCTAATAAATGTTATTTATCTCTTTATTTATTTCTATATATGAAGGTTCTACCGCTACAGAATGCAATGAAAAAGCCACATCATTTTTCTCACAATTTTGGTGTTTTAAATATTGGCATGACAATTGTGACTACTATACTTATTGTTGTCGGTTTTTGTGGTTACCTAAAATATGGAGAACAAGTGGAAGGAAGCTTAACACTTAATTTACCTGATGGAAGCATGTTAATTTTGAATTTTTTCTTTAATAAAATATATTTTCTTATTACAAATGATATATAATATTTGAATTAATTATTTCTAGGCTTGCCCAATCAGTTAAGGTGGTGATCTCTATTGGAGTTCTTTTGGGATATGCTTTGCAATTTTTTATTGCAATTGAAATTATGTGGCCCTCAGTTTACAAAAAATATCCAGCAATAAAACAGCATCCATTTATAGGACAATTATTATTTCGCTTTGTTTGGGTTTTTATAACTTGTAATTATATAATACAATATTTGTATTATTGATATAAATAGTTTAAAATTCCTGATTTATTTTTTAAAGTCGCTATTGCTGAAGCTGTTCCAAAACTAAGTGTGTTTATATCATTGATTGGTGCTTTATGTTCAACGGCTTTAGCATTAGTTTTTCCTCCTGTTGTTCAGTTGGTAGCTGCTTGGGGTACATCTCAAGGTCCTAGTAAATTTGTTTTAATTAAAAATATGGGAATACTTATAATTGCTCTGCTGGGATTTTTGACTGGAACTTATGAAAGCTTAGCAGCAATATTGCGTGCATTTAAAACATAATTTGTAGATTTGTAGAAAACATTTTATTTAAATATACATGGTTAGTGCTTTTCGTTATACATTCTAGTACAATTTGTTTTATTTTAGTACATTATTATTTTTGACATATTGCTAAACATAAACTGCATGCCCTGTAGTTTAATAAACATAACCAATAATTAAATATTTATAATAAATATTTTATCATAAATAATGAGTAGTATAAAGAAAAAAGTGAAAAAGATAAAATCTAATAATGTTTCATTAAATAAAAGTATTGAAAAGCAATGGGAAGTGGAAGAAGTAGAACCAATTATTAATGGTAACTCAGAACACTTAGAAAAAGATGAGGTGACAGCGGATGATCGGTTAAGCCATCAGGATTGTAAGACAACTGATACGGCACCAACGAAACGTAAAAAACGAGGAATTATTTATTTATCATCATTACCAAAATATATGAATGTCACAACAGTTAGAGAAATATTTTCCGAATACGGAACTGTTAAAAGAATATTTTTACAACCTGCAGCAGTTGATGGTAATTTGTACATAGATAATTAAATAATTGATAATATATTTTATTTATTTATTTTTATAGCTACGGCGAAAAAGAGCAAATCAAAACGTCATTTTACGCGTTCCTTTTCAGAAGGATGGGTTGAATTTGAAAGTAAATCAAAAGCGAAACGTATAGCCACACATTTAAATACACAACCAATAACTGATAAAAAACATTCAAAATTTAGTGGCATGTTATGGAATATGAAATATATACCACGATTTAAATGGACTCATTTAAGTGAACGATTAGCATATGAGAATGCTGTTCACCGACAAAAGATGACCGCAGAAATATCGCAAGCTAAGAAAGAAGCAGCATTCTTCCAAAATAATTTAGATCACAGTGAAAATATTAAAAAGAAAAATAAATCATCAACTAATGAAACGTAATTATTTTAATATAGAAGTTAATAATGTTTTATAAATTAAATAAATATATTAATTTAATACAATGATTTATAATTTAATTTTTTCCAACATATATTTTAAATTTCCCTTTACTCTATTTGACCGCCATCTGTATAATAATAGCAAACATTTATTATTTAAAGCTCTCGGTAAAAACAAAAGGTAAAATCCAACCATGCTTTTAATAAAAAGAAGAAATCACATTTAATCTACAGAGACGTGAAGAGAGGAGTCTATAAACACAGGTAAAAATTATTTAAATTTTTCTCTCAATGCTTGTGAGCGGTATGTTGTATTTTTTTTTTAAACAAACAACAATTAACAGTGTATTATGACTGGTTTTTTTGTTTCTCGTATGAAATATTTTTGAATCATTCATACGCGTTTGAACTAGTGTACTGTGAGGTACCTAAATAGCAAAGCTGCCGCACAAAGTAAAGCAGCTATTATTTAAACAATACAGCGCCATCGACCATAACAAGAAAACATGTTTTTTGATTTTCTGTAGTTAATAAAATACGCGTCTAAATAATTAAATATTATTATTTAATTATTTGTTTAAAAATAAATTTTTGTGTTAAGTGTTTAAGTGAATTTATGTTTTTTAAAATATATATATAATAATATTAATATATTTAAGTGAATACAAAGAGTAGTAATAAAATGCAACAGCAGCAGCAACAGCAAACAATGCTTACAAGAATTAAAAATAAAAAATCATAGACAGGTGGTTGTTGTTGAAGTTTTCTGTTTTCATACATTATATGTATTTATATATATAAAAAAAATAATATAAATAATTTATATATATGTATATATAAATAAATAAATTTATTTGTGTATTTTAATTTATTTACTATTTTTCGGTTACTTTTAAAATAATTTAATACGTTGAATATTTAAAGTGATATATAGTGATGGTTTCGTGATTCTGTGTATAATTATTTTACCTTTGGATAATTGTTATAAAATTTTATATTAAATGTTAGAAGAATGTAAGTTAAATTTAAATTGAAAATAAAAAATAATCAAGTTTTATTTAAAACAAAGTACGTTTGACGGACGATAGCTTTAAGGTTTTTTTTGTTTTAAATCTTTTAAGCTTAAGTAGAAAAAATATGTATAAATTTTTCTGTATTTTTCTGTACCTCTTTAAAGTAAACTATTTCAAGCATTTATTATTTTTCTATCGTATATTACTCATATTAAATTTTGAATTTAATCCAGGTGTGCTCGGCCATTTTTCATCCTGAATTAATTTTCATCAATCAAATTTCAATTTAAACATTATGGTTCATTACTCTATTTCGAAATTTATTTGATTAAACTTAAAAATTACGAAGAAATTAATTTGAGAAATGAATGTAAAAAAATTATTAAATTAGTGTAACGATTTGCTACTTTAAACACAGAAAAAATGAAACATAAAAAAATAAATTCATTCTTCGTCATTGTGTGTTTTGTTTGTTTTTATCCACAATAAAATTCCAATTTTGGAATTAATAATAAAAATAACAGCGAAAAACTACAAAACATTAAAAAATTAAACATTATTGAATTGAGTCAGCGAGCACAAAGTCACGATAAATGTTTTTTTATTTTTTTTTTAAAGTAAAATGAGAAATAAAATTTACTTGCACAGTTCATGTACATTTTTAATACATTTACAATTGCAAATGTAATGAGAAATACATATATTTCTATATAAATAAAATTAATGAAAACATTTGTGGTTTAATATTGGTAACCATGACAACGATAATACAATTATTTATTTCATGAATAAAATTCCTCGATAAATATAAAACTTATCATTTTCTTGATTAAATTTTCTTTTGTTAATCAAAAACATAAAGAATATTTATTTTTTAATATTAATTTTGAAAATTAAAAATAAAAAATGTTTTATTTTTTAATATTTAATTAATTAATGTTTTTTTTAAAGTATTTTTACTTTTTTTTATTATTATTAATTTCATTAATCTGTTATTTATTAACAAATAAAAACAAATTACCTTACGTAACCTAAAAAAATGATGATGATGATGTTTTTATTTATTTTTTTTCATTTTTATTAAAATTAAGTGTAGTGTAATGACATTTAATTATTTATATATTAAGTAATATAATTAATGAAAATATTTTTTTAATTATATATATATATATTTCAGGTGATTGTTTTTTCTTTTTTTCTTTAAATAAATAGATAAACAAAATAAAAGTGTGAATATTTTGTTTTTGAGGTTAGAATGTTTTAATTTGTTAATTATTACTATTATTACTCTTTTTTTAAAAACAATATTTTTTTAGTGTTATTCAGTGTGTTAATTAAATTTGAAAAATATTTAATAAAAATAAACAAATTATAATAATAATAAAAAAAGTAATAAAGAAAAATGAAAAATTTAAATAAGCTTGTCTTATTTTTACAGTTATTTTTATTTCACATAACTAATTTGTGAAAGAAGTAAAAGAAGAAGAAGAAGAAGAAAAAATTCAAAAATTGCAAAAAAAAATTTGTGATTTTTTTATAAACTTTAAGCAATTATTTAAAGTTTTTTTTTGTGTGTTTTAAGTTTTAAGAAAAAAATAAAATAAATAATTTAATTTAAAAATGAAAGTAACAGTGTGTTTTGGTGCAATACGTGTGGTTGTTCCATGTGGAAATGGTGAACTATTGGTTCGGGATTTAATTAGAGAATCAATTCAACGCTACAAAAAGGCATCGGGAAAGGTAAGAAATTCTTTTAAAAAATATTTTTGTTTTTTTTTTAGAAATTAAGAAAATATCATTTTTAATGAAAATAAATGTGTATTTATTTGAATAAGAACATAAATAGTCAACATGATTATTAATGTTGTGTTAAAGTAAAGAATAAATTAAAAAATAAAATAACAATAATAAATACCAGTCCTTTAGCAACACACCTATATAAAACACAAGTTTAATTTATACATTGTTGTTGAATAAAAAATGAAAAAAAAAAAAGAACAAGAAATAAATTATGATAATCAGCCAGCATCCCTATGTTTATACTACATTGTTGAAAGTTCTCTATATGTTTTATTTTTTTTTTTATCTACTTTTCTACCTAGCATAGAACTAGAATTATTGAAAAAAGAAATAAAATATTTAATTTCCCCTGTATATGGTACTAGCTGGTATTACCCGGCTTTGCACGGCAATAAAATAAAGTTGTGAATATAATGAAACCCCGTTTATGCTAATTTTTAAAGTCCCGACAATATTTAGTTTTTATATTTAATTAAAACCTCCGATTTGCCTTTTCCCATTAAAAATAAACATAAGTAATAAATTCCATAACCTTTTGACGTATTGTTAATGCAATTCAAAATTCTATTTCAGGGATGAAAATAAAGTTTTTATCAGAGAGCCTATATTTTGTTTTACGTATATGTTCACTTTCTAAAAGCCTGTTTTTAAAAAATCAAAGCATTTATAACACTTAATAGAAGAAAATAATAATTCTTTTTCGTTTATATGCGATTTTGAAGTTATGCCGATTTTTCTATACGACTTTTTAATATGATATTTTGTGTGGGAATTCCCGTTGAATATTGCTTGTATTCATTTTTTGTTGGGAATCTCTCTTTTATATGATTAGTATTGAAATAAAAACTAATTTTAAGGTATTGGTTGGATTCTTTTTAACTTCGATTCTATTTCACTTTACATATCTATTCTTTTGTTCTCACTATTAAAAGGGTTTTCAATATTTTTCACTAACACATACGCCGATCGCAATCGGATTTGGCATATTTTACGTATATTTTCTTTTAACCGAAAAAATTGTTACCTACCGATTTTTTACATATATAAATTTTTATGACCGTTTGTTATAAAAGATAAAATTTTTTTGTTTACCCATTTAAGGGGAAATATTTTTTTTAATTACGTGCTGAACTGCAGAATATAAGTGTGAGAGAAAAATTGAGAATTATTTTACTTTGAGTTTTTCTATTTTATAATATAGTTTAGTTTCTTCCCCCTCTACCTAAATAGTGTCAATTTTTTCCACCTCTACAAAATGTTACAGAAACACACGAAAAAATCGGACTTTACTTTATATATTAGATTATTATACGTTTAGTACATTGAAAATTGAATATCTCTAGAGATTTAAAAAATAAATAAGATTTTTACTCGCCTGTTTGCCTGTTGGACTCTTTCATTTTAAGAGTTTGTTGTTTTCGTTATTTTTTGTTAAAGAATTTCAATACTATGCTGCTGCTGCTGTTGCTTTAATATGTGTATGCTTTATGTATTTATTCTTTATTCTATTAAATTTTTAATGTATTATTATTTTTATTATTTTTGTATAAGAAACTCACATCTTATTCTGGTTTTTCTTTTTATTTTCAATTATTAATAAAAAATAAAATAAAATATTTTTAATAGTAATAAAGAAGTAGAAGAAGGAAAAAAAAAACGAACAAGTTGTGTCTGTTGCTGATGGTATTTTTATTTTATTAATAATATTTTCTTTATTTACATTATTTTATTTATGTTTGATGATGTTGTTTGATGATTCAAGTCCTTGAAATGGTTTAGTTTTTTTCTTATTAAATTTAATACAATAAGCACTTACCTAGTGTTTGTGAAAAGTTTTCTTTTAATTAATTATTATTATCTAAGAATCTTTTAATGTTTTAGAAAATTTATATTGTTTTAAGGTAACAATATGCTGTCCATTGTTAAAACTTTAATATTTATAGTGAAAATCATATAACATAACCATATAAAGTAAAGAAATAAAATTTATTTTTTATTTATTGATTTTTAATTAAAATTATTTATTGATTCACACAGACAATTTGTTTATGTTAAAATATCGCGTTATAAACACCCACATCTTTTGAGTAAATAATTAATGTTGAATTTTATACAATAGAAAAACCATATAAATGTTGATAGACACACTAACAAACCGTGTTAATTAAGGGTTACGTGTATTTCGTTTTAATAATTAAATTAAAATTAAAAACAATGCAATGCTTATTTTTATTTTTTTTTTCATTACCAAACATAACATACAAAAATTACGTGAATTTTTAAGTAATTAACGATAAAATTGTAAAAGTAAAAGTGTTAAAAAAAGAAATTTAAAAAATGCAAAAATAATTGTCTGTCACCGCCGACAAAAGGCCTTTTTTTTTTTGTTTCTTTCGATAATATATGGTTTGTCGGTATAATTATTAATCCCCTCTTATATAACATAATTGGTTTCATTTCGAATGCATATTTTTTAATAATACCTATGTTGCTCTATTAATAGTTATTGGCAATAAACGAATTATTGCTAAGCACGAGTAAAAATTAAAATCAACGATTTATTCAACGAAAAATTTTAGACATATTTAGATGCATATTTAGCTATTTTAATTAAAAATGTACAAATTTTTTACCTTTATATAAATGATTTTATTATTTTGGTTGTGTTAAATGAATGTGATGGAATTTTTTATTTATATAATATGTACATACAAATAGTTATGTAATTTACTTTGTTAATTTTTCATTTTTAAAATGCTTTTTATTGTTAGCATTTAATTAATAAAAAAAAAGAAACAGAAAGAAAATTACAAAAAATATTTAATTTAATTAAATAAAAATAAATCTTTTATAATAATAATGGATTATTGAATTAATTAATTAATTTATTTAGTATATTTGCTGGTGTTTTTTTTTATGCGTCTATTATTGTTTTATTTTTCTATATGAATTTTGTGTTTTAATTTGACTTTATCTCTTTGTTTTTAAATATTTTTTCCATAAACAGTCAACATGTGATCTGATATAGAAATTCTTTGTTTTTGCTTTTGTAAATTTATTAATTAAAAAATAAAATTTATTGTATTTCCGTTATAACAGCATATATATGTACATAATTATTACAGAATTTTAATTTAATTATTTATTTCCTTTTATTTGTTATGTTTTGATTTTATTTATTAATTAAATAATTTTTTACGTAAAAATATTTTTAACGTGAAAATTCTAATGATTTTATTAAATTTTATGTTTTAAGCATCGAAAATCACCTAAAAGTACTATAATTGTTGGTTGTGACTGATGGTAAGATAATCTCATTGATTCATGGAATCGTGATAATAAATATTAACCACAAACATTTGATTGATTATAAAAATTATTTATTATAATGTAAAATAAATAAAATAATTTATTTATTTAATCATCAGCGAGAACAAACTCAGCGAGTCGACCAGTCAAGGTTTTATTCGTAATTTACTTAGCCAAATGAATAAAAAAAAAAACTGTTTGTTTTGCATAAATAACTTCTCTCGTGTTTTTTCTAACTTTAACTTTTTTGTGAAAATAAAAATACAGGAGTGTCAATTTTGGTCCGAGTGCGATTTAATACGTTTTTTTTTTGAAACGATGAATTAACAATTTTATAATATAATCGCTGTTTATCGTTGAATAAATGTATAAAGACCAAATTCATCTAATGTAGCTCAGTCAATATGCGAAAATACTCTTACTTTATAGTAATTTGTGGATTAACCAACGTTATTTTTCTTATAAACGGATAAACAGTACCGATTAAAGGCAATAAAAGGGTGAAATAGAATAAATTTAATTATTAAAAGAATCAATAAAAGAATTTTCTAGTTTCTTTAAACATTTTAAACATTAATAGTTGAATTGAAATAAAGAAGAAAAACCAAAAAAATCACTTTTACTGCGCGCGTGTTATGACTTTTTCCTCTTTTATTTCTGTTCATTTATATTCTTGTTTATTAAAAATACAAAAACCAGTATTTGTCTTCTTATAACTAATAATAAAATAATAAAAAAAATTTATTATTATTATAAAATAAATATCTAAAGACAGAAAACTAAAATCAAATTCAACAACAAAAATCAACAAATATTTCACTTTATTACTCATTAATTTTTTGAAATTTTATTCAAATTTTGAATACAATGAATTGTGGGGGCGATTAATGCTGGTGTCTTTGCTGAAATTTATTCTTATAATATTGAATTTTTATTTATTTTGATTATTGTTGGTGATTATAATAATCAAAATCTGAATCATCTATGTGTTGAGGATAATTATGCTGGAGACTCTATCGTACTACGATAGTACGTGTATCTTGTCCGGTAATCAATTTTACACACAGACAAACAAGAAACCAAGAATACAATTTTTAAAGCATATAAAATTTAATTAAAAAATAAAAATAATCATAAAAGATAGGAGGAAAAATACTGACTTAAGAAAACGTGTTCTCTCTTAATTACGTTTAAAGTTCTTTAGATTAATTAAAGAATTAACAAAAAAAAAGAAGAAAATGCTGCTTTATATTTTTTTTTGTCATTAAGAATTAATTTTATTTTTTATTAAATATCTTTAAAATGCGTGAATCTATTGTTTATTGTTTTATTTTATTTTCTTCATTATTAAATCACTTAATTTGTTCGTTTTTTTTTCTTTAATTACAAATTCATTTTCTAATTAAAGAAAACTATTACAGTTCTTTTGCGGTCGTTGAATAAGACTTATTTATTTATTTAATATTAATTCTTATTAAATAAAAAACAATAAGTATAATAGCTATTAATTGAAACATAATTATCATGATTAAAAAAAAGAAATTAAATAATAATTATTTTTGTCTAATTCAATAAAAAAAAATCGTGAAAAATAAAAAGGTTTCGTTTTTGGTAATGAATTGTTTTTAATTTAATTGTTTTAATTATGAAACAAAGAATAGAAAATATTCTTAATAGCGAGTGACATTTCTCTACAATAATTAATTAAATAAAAAATGAGTTTTTGTTAATAAAATTTGTTGTAACTGTTGATGTAAGATGTTACTCTGTTTTTGTTTTTTTTATGTCTTTGTCTTTTCTTTTCATTATTACATAATATTGCATTAAAATTTCCTAAGGAATTTCTATGATTTTAAAGAAATATATGTTTTTACTATCATTAATCGGTCATTAACATCTGTTATAATTTTAAATGAATCCTCAATAGTCCCCAGTGTATTACAGCGAATTTAATTATGTCATAGATAATATTTATACTAATTGCACATTAATTACTGTTTTGTTTCTTAATATAAATTTTTATTAATTTATTTATTCTAAGTAAAATCAATATTATAGCAAATGACGTGCTTTTTATTATTATTGGCTTAGAGATTATGGCTATGCATTAATCTGTTTTTTTATTATTAATAATATTTAAATCATTTGATTGTTTGACAGAGAATTGATTTTAAAATTTAATTGTTGAATTATTATTGTTGTTGAATGATTGTTGTTGGTTAAAAAAGGAATGTAGTAGCTGCGGTTTTGGCTTTTTTTTTTGTATTATTATTTATTTATTTATTTAATTCACGTACATTAGACTAAAAATGTTTAAGAATTTGTATATATTTTGCATTCATACATGCTCTTGTTGCTTGGTTATGGTTTTTTTATTATTAAAATTGTTTTAGCTGTCTGAATTTTACGTTGTTGTTGAATTTGCATAATTTTTGTTTGTTGTTTAAAGAAGCTTTTACATGATTTTTAAAATAATAAATTATTTGCTTGTTTAGTCATATTTATTGATTTATGAAAATCAATTTTTTTGTATTCCAACTATACTTTATTTATTTGCATTAATTTTCAGAATTTAAATGCATCATTAAATTTATGTTTTCTTCATTTTAGTTATGATGTTTAAAAATGTTCAATTTTACCTTCACCTTTTTGTGAATGATTTAATAAATTAATGATTTATCAATTCAATATACAAGATATGTTTATTTATACTATTCATGGTATACCATGGTACCATGGTGTTGTAGGTATTTATTTTATTGAAATTATAAAGAATTTATCACATTTCTGCATGTTAAACGTTAACATATATTGTTGAATAATATTAAAAATCACTAAAAATTTAAGAATAATTTTATATCATGTTATAAATCGATTTTATGTTTTTATATTCAAATAATAATCAGCTTATAATAAATTAACATACTTTAATGACAAATTATTTTCATATTTTAAATGGATAAACATAAAATAAATAAAATAGTGTACCGAGCATAATTTGCATGTTTATTATTTTAAATTTCCTTAATAAAAATCGTAGAAAATTATTTAAATTAAATTAATCAAATAACAAAGTGAAAAATACAGAAAAAAAAATATAAATAAATTTAATAAAAATGACGCGATTTATGTATTAAATAAAAATAAAAATACAACATTTAATCTATCTTATCATTTTACTTTAAAACATTAATTTTTTTAATACAATTTCTTAATAATAATAATAATATTTGCTGACATTTCTTTTGGTATGTATGTGTCGCTTTTTATTTATTTACTCAATTTCTTGATTTTCTTCGTCTTATTGTAATTTAATGTTGTTTTTTTTTTTTTTTTTGATAAATAATTATAATTCCTGGGAAAATATTCTTTTTATGTAATATTTGCTGTCTGTTTACATAAGTAGAGTGTATATGTAAGTGATAGGACAGTTTAGGTAATTTAAGCTTTATGAAAAATAATTTTAATTTTGATTTAAAAGTAGAATACAAGAAAGTTTTATCAATAAGTGGATAAGTGATATTGTGTTTTACTATTTAGATTTATGGTTTGTGGAATTATTACTAAAAGAAATGACAAAAAAGCAAACTGAATTTCATTGTTTTGCTTAACTGAGTATGATTGATTATTCAGTTGAAGCGGTGGTGGTCGAATGGATAGGCACTGTGGTTAAAATATGCACTGCAGTTGCCGGTTTAAATTTCGCTATCACCAATTTGAGTCTACAAAAAATATATACGCCCCAGTAGACTAGATTGCTGTAGTTTATTCCACTGCAGAATCGAAAATAATAATGATTAAAAGGAATGCAAGAATGTGTCTTTTAAAATTACCTATGCTCAGGAGATACAAGAGAAAAGAAAGATGATTATCCTGTTAGATAAAATTTGTAGTCAATAAACTGATTTGCTATTGATTAGTCCGTAAATATATGATAAATAAATATTATATAATTGTACTAGGAGTTTATTAAAGTCTCTTAATTTTGATAAAATAATTTTTTATACTAGATTTACCTACGCAAAATAATTAACGAGAAATTTAATTTATTAAAAATTTATTACATAATATTTAATAACGCTGTAAACAACAAGCGTTGACACCGGTTTAATTTATCATCGAAAATAATTTTACTTTTACTAATTTAGCTACCACGTTTGAATAATTATGTTGTTTTTTTTTTATTATACAAAACACAAAGAAAATGTTAAAATTTTAATACTACCGTAGTTGAAATTAAGTTCAGTAACACAGCGAACAGGCATACGCTTCGTAAAAATTGAAAACAATCACAGATCAGACCTTGTAGAATGTGTGTTCTTTCTGAATTAAAAGTAAAATGATATTTAATAATGGAATTTAAATATTTAATAATATTACAACGGATTAAAGCTCAGACGACAGTTTTTTTTTTTTTTTTAATTATTTTTTAAGCCACAACCGTCTAACCGATAACAATAATATTGATTACAATTTTCTTGTAATATTAAACCAATTTATTTTTGTTTTTTGTTAATCAAATTTTAAATGCCAATGTCTTGTATATATTTTTATTATTATTATTATTATTCAATCGAATTTAATGCACTCGAGTGCACCGTGCCAAAGACCTTGACAATAGTAATCATTTCTTGCGTTTTTTTTTTTTTTTACTTTTCTTTTCCATTGTGGGTTTTTTTCTTTTCTTTTTTCCATTACATTACATTTGTTTTGCGTTTACTTTATCTAAGTCATTGTTATTTAAGGTTATTTATTTATTTTTCTTAATTATTTAATTATTTTCTTGTGAGTTTTTATTAATTCTTTGTTTTCGCTGTTTTCTATTTTCTTAATTAAACAATTTATAATTAATTTTCTTTTTAATTATAAATGCCAAAAATTAAAAAATTATTTTTTATTTATTAATTATAATATTTAATTATGTTGACCAGGCGTTGCGTAATTATTAATTTAATTATTTATATTAATAATAATAATGAAAAAAATAAAACGCAGCCGCTACTTTTTTATATATAAATAAATAAAATTAATATTATTTTTTGTCAATAAGTTTTTTATGTTTTTTTATTAAACTGCGTTGTTGTGCAATTGTGTAATAACAACAGATGTTGACGACCGTTGATAAAGCGTTATGTTTTGTCTGGATTGTTATATGATTTTTACCTATTCTATTGGCTTCCCCTCAAATATTATAGTTTTTGGTTGAACAATAGCAATGTTGTTACATATAAATAGTTTTTAAACTTGTTTTTCTCTTTACTCCAAATGCATTTTATTTAATTATTATTTTTTATATTTAAAATTATCAACAGTCGATAAAGGTGGTAGTTGTCTGTGGCGGTGGTTAATGATATTTAGAATATTATTGATTTTTATACTAAAAAATGCTAGAGTCGTGTGTTAAGGTAAGGTAATGCTTTTTGGCTGTAATGTTTGATGAAGGGGTTCTTACTTTGTCCGTGTAATTTGTTTATTATTCGGCAACATGCATATTTATTATTTTATCAAAAGTATTAATTTAACAGTCAAAATATTAATTGTTATTATTTTTCCTGTTTTTGTAAAGAAATTATTGAACTTGTAGGGCTTTTGTTATTGTTTTGGAATCGGATTTTATATATATTTTTGTAGAGCAAATTTATTAATAATTTATATTTAAAAACAGATTGCTTAGTAATCGTTTTATAAAAATGCATAATCTTTATTTATCAATTTTATTTATTTATTTAAGTTTTTTATTGTTGTTAAAATATTAATTAGAGGCGTTTGGTGTTTGTTTGTTTATTATTAATATTTTTAATTTATTATTATTATTATGATTTAGTTCAGACGCCTTTATTTTATTTTATTTTATTTATTTATTATATAAATATTTATTTTTATTTATTAACAAATAGATATTTGATAAAAATCATGTTGATTGTTAGTATTATGTGATTATCAGTAGAGGAGGAAGTGTAAATATGCATATATATATACACTTTTATGTTATAATTATGATTTAGAGCACTAGCTAAAGCTTTTTCTTTAATTTTATTTATTTTTTTTTATTTGATTTATAATTGAATTAAATTACTTAGCACAGGGCATCGAACCAATGTTGTAATCGGGTGCATTATGTTGTTGTTTGTTTTAATATTACTACTCATTTTACTACAATGTTATTTTGTTTATGTTTTTATAATTTCTCTGATTACTGTTGAGTACATTATGTACATATCTTGTTAGTTTTGCAGTATTAAGAAACCTTTAAAATGCATTTAAATTATAATTATTATTATTTGTTTTGGTTTATGCATTGTTTTATTTAAAAATATATAAATATATATATATTCATATATGTATGTATGTATATATTTTTATCAAATAGGTTTTAATTTATTTAAATTAATTTATAAGCAAAGTAAAATTTATTTTTGCTTCTTCTTTTTTTTGCAATTATTATTATTAAAAATGTTTTTATTTATATTTATTTATATTATTATTATTATTTTGATTATTATTTAAAAACAAAAAATAATTCTTTATTTATTAATTATTAATATTACTACTTTTGGCTTATTTATTATGATTTTTTTTTGCTGTTTTTTTAATATAAATTGCAATGATTGCATGCTGCTGTGCTATTTTTGTTTATTATTTTTAAAGAAATAAAATTATTCATCATTTAATTTGTTATTATTGTTTAAGGAATTATTCTTTTAAAATATTATTATGTTGTTTTCTTATATTTATTTATAATATTTGATAAGGATTTCCCATTGGTAATCACGTATTTTATTTTTATTTTTTATTATTTTACAACATTCTTATGCTGAAATTTACTGGTTTATTCTTAACGTACGTGATCTTTTCGTTTATTTTAACTCTTTTTTTGGTTAAAATTAATTTAAATTCTCTTTTAAATAATAAAAATAATAATTGTTTGCTGATGAAGATTTATCGTATGTTGATTTAATTTTGATTCACGATATTGTTTTTCTGAGTATTTATTTTATATTATTTATTTTTATAACAATGTTAAAAGGATTAAATAATTATAGTTTAATTCTGACAAAAGTTCATTGTAGCATAATTGTATGGTGTAAGAAAACATAAAATAAAATCAACAACAAACAACAATTCATACAAGGCTAGAAGGTAATTTTAATTATAAAGTAATTATTTTTATGTATGAAGATTACTAATATTGTTGTTAAATGCATGAGCAAGTGATTTTTTTCTTCCAAATTTGTCATCATCCTTAAATAATACAAATCATTAAAAATGAATGAAAGTATTTAACGAACTTAGAAATATATATATTAATTAATTTCATCAACTATTACCTTGAATTGTGTTTTTTTCGACATATTTTTATTTTCGCTCTCTTTGTAAATTATTATTGTTTATCCTTGCCTTCAATTTTGGTTTATTTATTAAAGCATATTATTAATACATAATTATTAATATTATCTTTTCTAAAAAATAAAAAAATAAAATAGTTTCACAGTCAGACAAGACAAGACAACAGAGTAGACACCTTGAATTATATTTATTCTACATAAAAATCTGATGTTTGTTTATTTAATTAATTAATTAATTATTCATTTTTTAATTTAAATTTCCTAATACATCATCATTCTATGTTAATTTTATTCTTTTAAACATATTTGTTTCATTCATTATTACTTTGTGTTATAAACGATTTTGTGCGCCTTTTAACTTATAAAAAGTAATTAAATATTTAAATGGCAACACGTGAGCTTTACATAATTATGTTTTATTTTTTCTTGTATTTTTAATTAATTTTTTCTGTTTAAATAAATTAATTAATCAACTAAGAGTATTTTTATTTTTTATTTTCGTTTCTTTAACAGGTTGTTTTCTTTTCTTTTGTTTATTAAATTACGCATTTAACAGGTTGTTTTATTTTTATTTATAATATATAACATAAATGTAGCATATGTTGTCGTTGATGGTGTTTGTGTTGTTTAGTAAAGTGTAACAGTTTTTTATTATTATTATAATTTTAATTTTCTGACGTAATTTTGAATAATAATTTATTTTTTATTATTTTAAAGAAATAACTTTTTTTTTTAATTAATTTTCGGCGTTTTTTTTTTTTCTTTAAACTCTTTTAACTGATTAAAAGCGAGTCAGCAAGCAGTTAATTCCATTAAAATATTATTTTTGTTATTTTTGCTCTCTATGCTATTGTTTAATAAACCAAGAAATGAAATAGAGAATAACTTACGTTGTGCAATTTTTATATAATTTAATTATTCAAGTAATTTAAGACTCTAAGTTAAACAGGTTGTTGAATGGTGTTAGTTGCTGCTATCGCTTCTAAATACGGTTATATTTTCGAAATGCCTGTTTGAAGAATAATAATAATAATAATGAATTTTGTCCACCTTATTTTCTAATTTTTTTTACCTTATTCTATTTAATAAATAATTAATTAGTTTTGTGTTTTTTTTTTACAATTATTTACCTATAAAACAATACACTTTGTGTTGGTTGCTGGACTAGATTTAGATACGTTGGATTAACGTTTAATTACCAGTAAATCCTTTATAAATTTAACACTGGTTGAACAGATAATTATTTATTTGTTGTGAATATTTATTTATTGATTGGTACACAACGTACAGTCCAACGTACAGTAACTATCTAAGGCAGCTATAACTGAATAAGAATACTTTCTTTGTTAATTCACTTGATTCATTCTGATTAAATTAAGCTACAATCTGTGTTATTATTATTGATGAAAGTGTTGGTTTTTTTTTTCTCTTTTAATTATTATAAATTAATAGCTACGAATAAAATTGGATAAAATTCTTAATTTAATTTTAATAATAATCTATAAAAATGAAATAAAAAAAAAACTACAATATTTATTTAACAGTTATTTTACCATAATTAGTAATGATGTGTTGTTAAAATTATAAAAAAAAAAAGCAAAAGTAAGTTTGTTTTCTTTTAAAACTAATAATATCAAAGCGTAGGTAGATAGGTTGTTTTTTTATTTTTAGTCATTTACCTTCGGTTTTTTTTATTAAATTATTTATTAATAAATAAATAAATTTTTTGTTGCTTTATTAACAAAAAAATAATAATATGACAGGTTAGAGTATGATTATAAAAAATTATGTTTATTATGATTAATTTTTCGATGATTAGTAGAAAGATGTATTTTATTTTTTAAGTTAACAAAACATGTAAATTATGTATTCTATCATTATGTAATGCTGTTTTTGCTTTTCTATTTTATGTTGCTGATAAATAAAAAACATGTTTTCATCTTTCTACTTTTATATTATGTTGATGCTGCTGTTTGTGCTGTTAAAGGCAGATATTTATCAATGTTGTTTCTCGGTTATTTATTTATTTATTAATTAAATAATCTCTCAAAACAATAATGATTATTGATATTATTATTAGGAAATATTATGTGTTTGCTAGGTGTTTACAATAATATGCAATAGTTAAATAGTTTTGTGAGTTTAGTAGCATATAATTTCATTTTGTTGTAGGCATATTAACAGCACGTACTATACAAACATGTTTAATATAAAATATGATGTAATATGTTAGCTAAATATGTTATTTATTATTTCGCTTAAATACTTGTCAAAACAGTTTATGTATAAACGAAGAAGTATATTGGCTTATGTGTATACCTGTAATTATACATAAGTGATAATAAAATAATAGTAGGATTTGTATTGTTTAAAAAAAAAGAAGAAATGAAGGTTAATTAAGAAATTAATAAAAGTTAAAAATCATCAATAGAACTTTCATTTTTTTTTTTACTTTTATTTACTTCTCACAATTCAATTGTTTTTAATTAACAAAAAAAAAACAAAAATCTAATTAAATTCTTTCTATTCTTGTTATTATTTTATCTGCAAATATGCAAATGTAATTTCTACTCTTTTTTTTCATTTATTGTATTTTATGTTTCTTCTTTTTTTTTATCTATTTGATTGAATTTTGTGTAATTTAATTATGTTTTTCCCATTTAATAGTAATAATAATTAGCATAAAACAATAATAAACGATGTAATTTTAATGATTTGTTTGTTATTTACATACATGTTGTTGTTGTTTGTCTTGTTACCAAGTGAAATTAACATAGAAAAAAAAAATACAATAGTTTAATAGAAGAAGAAGAAAAAGTTAAAAAGAAATTTTTCAAAAAATATTATTAGAATTTATGGAAAGGCATAAGGTAATGGTGTACGCATAAGGATTCAAATCCAATTCACTTTGTTTTTATTTATTTTTTACTAAAACGAATTTGCCTATTGAGTATTATTTTTTTTGTTCGTAACTTTTTCTTTCATTTCATAAAATTAAGTCGCATAAATTAACAGTTTTATTCCATGTGTGTCTTGTTTTTTGTTTGCTGTATTATTGTTGTTGCTGTGTTTCTTGCTTAATAATTATTTTTGCTTTTATTTAAATAATGTAAAGGATAAAGACATGAGACGACGACGCCTAGTCTTTTTTTTCTTCTTCTTCTGTATTTTGGTTTTTGGCGACACATATTTTTTTTTGTTATTCATATGGTTAAAAAGTGTCTTTTTGGTTTTGTTAGAATTTTTTTTTTTGTATGTTTTAATGTCATTTAATTTTTTTTAAGGTCTGTTTAATATTTGTTTTTTTTGTAAATTTTCTTTTCTTTTTGTTTTTAGCAAACAAAATGTGGCTTTTGTCAGTTTTTTTTTATTTATTTATTATTAGTAATATGAGCGCAGTTTTTATGATTATTATTATTATTATTATTATTATTCATTCGGTTTATTTAATTTAATTTAATAAATGTATTCTATGCTGACTTAGTTTTTATTAGTTATCTTATTAAAATGTATTGCTATTTCTTAGAAATTTTAATTTTTCGTTGTTTTCGTTTTAAATTAATTTATTTTGTGGGAATAACGTTTAAGCGATTATGTTTGTTTAATTTTTTTGCGTAAAATTTGGCAAAAAATAAAACAAAAATCAAACAAAAATTAAATTTTGTTTTATTCAAGAAGCGGGTTTTTCTGTGTTTTTTTATTTTCCTAAATATTTCATCTTTAAAGTCAAAAGCCATTTATGCGATATGATTTGTTTGATGATTATTTTATGTATTTTTTTATTTATTTATGTTTATTTCGATTTAAGCTCTCAAAGCCAAGGTTTTTTAGTTAATATGAAAATACATGAAAATATGTTTATTATTTTTACTAATAAAAATAATTATATATATTCTGCATTGCATTGTAATGATATTATTATTATATTTTATTCATAATGTGTGTGACAAAGCAATTTTTCTTGGTTTCTGTTTTTAATTTTAATTATATTTATACAGTAGATTCCGCTTAATCGGGTCACATTTATACTAGTTCAATTTGTCTCAATTAAGCGGCTTTCCCAATTATTCGAAGTTGCACAAATCATACAGGATTAGTGTTTTTTTTAACAAAAACAGAAAAAAATCACAAAGCTATACGTAGCCATACCTATGTACATACATAATAAAAAAGAATATAAGCATATATTATGTACATATATAATTAAAAATAACAGAAATTGAAAAACAATAAATAATTCTACATACAAATAATAAATATATAATATGTACATTTAATAAATTCTATTAGATAATGCATAAACAATGTTAAAATGATTAAATTTTAATTAAATTTGTTGCAATTATTCGTTCATAGTGCTTTGCCTTATGTTTTTGCTGGATTCTAGTTCATTTTCGTCATCCAAACTGTCTCGATTAAACGATATATTGTCCCGAAAAAGCGAAGTAAATTTGTTTTATTTCCTTGGTTTTATTTTTATTCTTTAGTATTTGTCTCAATTAAGCGACTGTCTCGATTAACCGGTGTCCCGATTAAGCAGAATCTACTGTATATACATATATTTAAATTCGCTTTGAAATATATTATGATTTATATTATTTTTTCTTTATTATTAATATTATTATAAAAATTATTATTCACAATCAATTCTGCAGTAAATTTTGTAAATAAAATATTAATAATTATTAAGCTGTTTTTCTTATATAAAATTATTGTTTTACATTTGTATGAATAACATAATTATTTTTTGGCAAAAATGGGCGAAATTATTATTATTTTATTCATTTTATTTATTTATTATAATTTTAATCAATGTCATTTAATATTATTACAATATTTTTTAACTGTTTATAGTTTTTATTTATTTATTTCTTATTATCACATTTTTATTATTCATGTTTTTAAGATGATTCATTCTGAGGTTATTTCTCTTATTGACATTTTATTATTAAATTTATTTTAATAATTGTAAATATTTTTTTTTTAATTATAAGAAAGTATTATAGAATGAGAAAAACCATTTTTTAATGCTTAAAATATTATTGAATTCGTTCACTATTTTATTATTATAATTTTAAATATAAATGTCATAGTTTAATGAAACTTTTTAATTACCTTGTAAAATATTATCGCTAATGGTTTTATCATGACAAATTTATATTGCAATAAAATTATAAATCTATTTTTATTAATAAATATTCATGAGTTATAATAAATGTTAAGGATTTAATCTAATTAATAAGATAATTTATATAACAATTAAAAACAAAATGCAAGTAAAAGTTAATTAATCTTTAATATTTAATTGTTATTTAAAAAAAATGTATTAACATTGAATACAAAAGAAATAATTATTTTTACCTGTGTTTTCTAAATGATTATTTCTTTTTCTTGTTTTTATCTGTTTCTCTGTAATTTTATTTTGCATTCTGTTAAATACTTCACAGCATAATTGGTAATACATAAATTGTACTTAATTAATTACTTTTTATTTATGTTAATAATAAAGAAATAATGCAACAGGCAGCAATACACACGATCAGTAAAACTATCACCTGTTAAAAATATATATTTTTTTATTTTAATTAATAATATTGTTTGCTAATTATTTAATTATTATTTCTTTAGTTGAAATTATTTTTATGATTTTTAATTATCTTATCGCCATCATTTTAATTATAAATGCGTTAAATCTGTATAAAAATTTATTGTCTTTACTTTCTTAATAATAATAGTATTAATAATCGCATGTTTGTAATTTAATTATCAAAAAAGAAATAAGTAAATAATCTTTCGAGCGGAAATACAATAAAAATTCATCATTTTATTTTTTTTTATTAATGTAAACACATCGTGTTTCGTTTAATTTTGATATAAATGTTTACATTTCACAAATAAAAAAAGAAAATAAGTGTTTAAAGAAGAGTGACTTTAGATGCATTTTTTATGCATTTAAAAATATTTATATATTTTTTCATGTGAAATTTTGAAATATAATTTTCTAATGAAATATTAAAAAAATAAATAAATATTCTTTCTACTCTGGATAACAAATTAAATAAATATAAATATGTTGTGTGTGCACAGTGTTTAAAATACTACAAATACACACAATATATATATATAAGTTCCTTTATTTCTTATCTTAGATTGTTAAGATGTTATTTGGCTCTTTTTTTCTTCTTCTTTATTATTATTTTATTTATAGTCGCGTCATCATTTTCAACGCGCTATTTTGTTTATTCTGTTGACACTTTTATTTAAATTACAGGTAAAAATAAAGCACACAAAGTATGCAAACAGAAAATAAATAAATTTAAATTTAAATTCATATCATAAAGTTTTATCTTGAATTGTAAATATTTTTTTTATTTATTTAAATCAGTGGTTATTAACCTTGTTGGTGTTGTAGAAATCTTTAACTTTGTTACAATATTATATTGGCGCGTTATTTGCAGTATATACGTGTTATACAGGTAATAAACCACTGATCAACACTTTATTAAAGTTAAAATTACTATATTTAGGCACGTGTATTTATGTCTTACTCTGAACCTTATGTAATAAACGAGAACAGAGAATACTTTATTTAAATTTTATTATATGTATCTACCCTTAAGTTTTCATTTTAAAATTACCACAAAAGGTAAATTGTTATGTGATTTCCTGTGTATCAGTCGGTTTACAAGAGAAATTTTGCGTTTTTATTTTTTTTTTATAAAAATAAATTCATTTTAAACTAAATTATGTTGTCGCTATTGTTTCTATGGTTTCATTTATTTGTATTCTAATAGGTGACTTCCGATTTAATTCTATGACGATTATTTTATTTTTTTTTTTGGTTTATATTTGTATTTTTATTGATTTTCTTTTAAATAAAACTATCAAATATCATGGAGAATTTAATGAAATAAAAATTTATAGAAAACATTGAAATGTCATAGAAAAATATGTATAAATTAGATATTGTGTATTTCAATAAAAATAGTGAGGGTGAACGCAGAACATGCAAGTTATTAATTAAGGTAAAGTGAGGAAGTTTGTTTGTACACACCTCTTATAGTTTTATTTTTTTATTTTAACTTTATTACTTAAAAATAATTGTCGTAGGGCAAATGCAATAAATATAAACAAAAATAACAATTAAAGTTATGATTTTTATTAATGGATAAAATTGATTAGCGTTTCATGATGAAAAATTTATCGAAAAATAAAAAACCCTAACCATTATCTAATAACAGTGCTTATTGTATAATATTATTCCAATTTATAGTATTTATAATCGTAAAAAACATAATTTAACTTCAATAATTAATTAATTGTATAACAAGAGACGTAATATCACATTTACCTGCCACGTTTTTTGGTTTTATTTAATCAAGACACACCGTTCTATCATCATTTTATTGTAAAATTTTCTTCAATTTTGTTTTAATAAATTTATAAATGAGGGAAATTAAAGAGAAACTAATTAATTAACTAATAAAACAGTAGTGCGACAAGTCATGCATTTAATTTACCTTTTTTCTTTCTTCTTCTTTTTTAATTGTAATTTTTGATGCTGTTACTGTGTCATTGCGGTAGCTGCGTAATTAACAAAATGCTCTAAATAGTTTTAATTTTCTTCTTTTTTTTTTAAATTAATTAACAGAAAAGTTTTTTTTTTTTAATATAAAGAATTCTTTGCTTGAAAGAATATTAAATGACTTCTTTACTTTTTTTTTTTGTAATTCATTTCTATAAAGGTAAAAACATGGAATCAGGTGAAATGTATTTACAGTTTTTTTGTGTCTCAATTAAAAGTCAAGTTTAAATTTTTTATTTCTATAAATAAATGCACTTAAGACCTTTTTTTTGTTAATCACAATAAAAAAAGAAGAATAATAAAGCGGCTTATAAGGGATTTTTATTTTTTTTTATTATTATTTTATTTTAAATAATTTGAGTTTTCTTTTTATTATTTATATAAAACAGACAGGTGTGTTTTTTATTCCTATTTTCTATGTTTTATTTAATTTTGTTATGAATACAAAAAGGAACATTCTTTTGTCTGTTTATTTGTCCATCCTGTTTTTAAGTAGATTTATGTTTTTTGGTATTTTATTTTTTTAAACAATGTTTTTTTATGTAATTTTATGTAACGGACTTTATTTCTTAAAAAGGGGTTAAAGTTATTATTTTTGTTTATATTCTTTTAACGTTTATTCTATTGATTTTAAACTATAATATAATTTACCAACCTCCCACACTATTTCCGGCTTTGTTTTGTAGTTTTGTTTTACACGAAATGCTTTGTGTCCTACTTTAAAGAATTTAAATTTTTCTTTTTTGATTCATGCTATTAAACCACAATAAATAGTTAAACAAAACAAAATTAAAAAAAACAGCAAAAAAGCTTTGGTATACATTTTTTTTTTCGTTGTTTGCAAATTATTGATTTAATTTAAAGAAAGTTTGTTTTTTGTGTTTTATTTTTATCTAGTTTTGTCGCATTTTTTGCGCAAATCAAAATACGAAATTAGCTGTTTCTATGGTGTTTTGTTTTGTCTTTTTTGGTTAATATGATTTTGAGTTTGTTTTTTCGAAAAGCTTAATAACTTTAAAGATTTATTTCTTTATAAAATTTGTTGTTTTTAATTATTTAAATATAAGGAAAGAAAGAAAGAAAATATTTAAATAATAATAATAATACAAATTATAGTCTCTCCAATCATAATTCAACTGTGAGTAGATTTAGTGAAATGGAAAGAAAAATGAAAAATAATAATAAATAAAATTTCTGAACAGATTTATTATTTATTATTATTATTATTAATTATTGCTTTTTATTTTATAATGTTAGAAATTTTCTTAAATTATTTTTCGTTTCAGTTGTCTTAGTTTATGTTATTTAATTAGTTAACCTTATTAAAATTTTGTTTTTATAAGAAACTGTGGATAGTTTTTATTACCCTGAATTCCCTTTATAGGCCACCGGCTTAATAGAGAACAAGAATTTAAATTTTTAGGCCTAGCAGCGGTTTAATGTCGGGTAGAGGCTTAATAGTGGGAGAGGCTTATTAGAGTGCATATTTTTTTAAAAATAAATTTTGAAAAGATCTTTTATCCAATCTTACTAAATTATAGAAATTTAAAATTGACTCATCAAAATTTTCTTCATTGGAAGCAAAAATATCTTCATCTAAACAAATAATTCATCAATTTTTCACGGATTGCAAGTTTCCTCTTCTCATTCGATCATATTTTAGTACAATTAAGAAGCCAGTGGCTTAATAAAGGGTAGTGGCTAAGTAGAAGAATCCTAAAACATTTTGCAATTCAAAAACACTATTAAGCTTTGCCGTTTAATAGAATACATTGGCTTATAAAGGGAATTCAGGCTAATTATAATAAATAATAAGTCTAGCTACTTAAATATCTGTATTATTATTCTATGAATATAAACATATCTTATCTATTGTCTTATGCATACATATTTATATATAATATTTTATTTACACTTGTTGTTAGTAGATGAAAATATTTGTAATTATTTAATTTGTAGACTAAATAATAAATGCTTATGTAAATTATTTTGTAATTGGATATTTTTTCTGTACTTACACTCTATATACGCTTTAAAATAATAAATTTATTAACTTTTTCAATAATAATAATAATAACAAAGAATAAATATGAGTCACATTATAAAGAGATTAAATAATAATAATAATAATTATTATTAAAGTTTAAATAAAATTATTATTAATAATAATAAAAATTTCTTGTGTTTGCCTTGCCACCTCTATATAAGTGTTATTATTATTATTATGAGTGTCGCGTTTTATCCGCCTTTTATTTGCTTAATAATCGCGTTTTACAGATACAGAAAAAAAACTCTAAACCACAACAAAAAAATCTCTATTGTGTTGTTTTATTTTTACTTTACTTGATTTGACTCTTGTCTTTACCATAATTATAATAATACGTTGTTTTTGTTACTCTATTTTCAATGCTTCTGTTAAATTTCTGTAGATGTAGAAACATACAACGAAAAAAAAATTAAATAAAATCCGTCATCCAATTGTTCTTAGAATTTAAATTACAAATTTTTAAATTTTCTTTATTAAAAATGTAATTAAAACGAGTAAATTTCTTACTCAACAATGAATTAATTATATTAATTTTTTGGTTACAAAATAAATAATTAAATAATGTGTTACGCCTTTACGGTATCATATGCTTTAAATTTCCCGCGAAATTATATATTTTTTTGAAGAGTATGGAATAAAATATTGTTTTTATAAATTTCGTGTAGATAATGATAGATTTAGTGATAGTAGATTAATCATCTACAACGCAATAAGCGAGAAAATGGCCCATTGAATGACATTCGCAAGAGTTTAAAGGATCCTCAAAAAACCGCTGGCGTCACGACAATACTCCTCCGAGAATTAAAAGAAATTCTAATTCAAGAGAAGAAATTAAGAAAAATGCCAAAGTGGAAGCCACTATACCTCCCAAAAAAGGGGGTGACAGTATAAAATAAAATTATTAACAAAAAAAACTAAATATCAAGCAAATGCTTTATTGTAAAATAAATTTTTTGCATTAATCAGCTAAATTTACCTTTAAATATGCACACACAAAACAACAAAAAAAAAAAATGCCAAAATTCCACTATTATGCATTTTAATTAATTAAACAAAAAATAAAATTCCACTTTTTAATTAATTTGCATTAAAATACATAAAAATGTGAAGGTTAAATTTGATTAATAAATTATAGTGATTAAATTAATTATGATTAGTTTTTGCTATTTTTTATTAATAGAAAATATTCATTAAATTGGCGAAATATTGCAATATTCGATTAAACAAATAATGATGTTTTTTTTTGTATTTAAGTATTAAAATTTAGTATAAATCTAGTAATCTATAGTTTAATCTGATTTATCGTTATATTTTAAGAAAATAAATGTAGTTAATAATATGTAGTGTATTTACTTAGTATTTAAAATGAAAAGTAACTATTTTGTTTACCTTTTAAATCGATTTAAAGCATTTAATATTTTTTTATTTGATATCAATCATTGTTTTATGTCGTTAAAATTTGTTCAATAAAATATTTATTTATTATAAATATTTTTATAGTGTTTATTGTGATTTTCATTTGCTTTAAAAGTTATTAAATTCGTTTTTTTTTTAAAATAATATTAACCTCCTGTAATGCATAAAATTCTTGCAATTTTATTTTCAATAAATTGCGCGAATAATATACATTGAATAATTTGTAATACTTTAAAGAAAAAATAATTTATTATTATTATTTAACCTAACTAGCTGGTGTAATTAAATGACAAATTAATAGTTAATATTAAATAAAATAAAACAATGAAATTATCTATTTATTGTTAAATAAATGATGACCTTATTTATAATTGTAATAATTATAATAATAATATTAAATTCTAATTGTTAATCAATAATTTATGGATATTTATTTTGTTTTTATTTTTATTTTTTGTTATTATTATTATTATCAATATTTTATTATTTATAAGTAAAAATAATATTAAAATTTTATATATAGGTTGCCCTCAAATAATAATGCTGTGGTGTTTGTCAGTAGTAGTTGGTAAGGTTGTTGCTTTAATGCTTTTTCATATTGATTTGACTCTAATGTATTGTTTTTGATTTTATTTCTTAAAAATAGAATTAATGAAGTTGTTGTTGAAACAGACACTTTGTTTATTGTGTTTATAATTAGTGGTAATAATATAGTTACCTTATTTCTCTTGAATTATGTGATTTTAATTTTTAATATAATTTTTGTTACTACTCTATATGATTCTGTAGTGTCAACGATGACCTGTATTTACGTATAATGATTTTACTATCAGTATAACATTAGTTTTTTTAAATGATTTCACTTAACTTACTTAAATTTACCTTTACTTTCATTGATTTAATTAAAATGTAGGTAATGTTAATATCATACGCATGTATTTAACATACATTTGTTCTATTTTATTTATTTTTGTATTTTGTATTTTGTTGGCCCTTTTACTTTTAGTTTTTTTTGGGTTTTCAATTTAATCGCTTTGTTCGTTTTGATGCAGTCCATTGATATAAAAAGAATTTTTATAACATATTGATAATAAAATATTTCTACAGAAAAATAAGAGGGTTATAAAGGTGTATAATAAACATTTTTTCATAGATAAAATTATAAATAATAAAAATAATAAAGCAATTTGCGTAATAATACATTATTATTATTGAATATTTTTAATTGTTATTTTTGATAGAATTTATAATTAAAATTTTTATTTATTTATTGCATTTTTTAAATTGATAAATGATTATTTATTTGAGTAAAAATAGATGAATTTTTAGATAATAAATTTGGTTAATACAATAAATACTGTATTAAATTCACTCAGCGATTAATAATTATAATTAAAAAATTAATATTACGGTAGTATAGTTACTAATTTAGGTAAAAATGCGATTAACCTACTGGTATTACAATCGCTTATTATTAAAAATAAATATTTACTTAAGAAAATAATAATATTAATAATTATAAAAAGAGAATTGCTTGATGATTTTTATTTGGCGGTAAAAATTGTTTGATTTTAAGTAATGAATAAATTTTTTTAATAAATAATAATCGCGATGGCGTTTTTTTATTTTCGTCTTAAATAACAGGAAGTTTATAATTAAATAAAGATGTTTTTTTTTTCTTCTTATATTTCTTATTTATCTTCTAGACAATAATTTCAATAAATAAAAAATAATAATACAAAAGTGTTTTATAAATAAAAATGAATTTATTTTACCTTAAAACATTAATACACCTTAATATTATTTATGTTTCCTGATTATTATTTTTATTTTGTTAGATTAATTCTTAAATTAAAATAAATTATTTATTTATTTTTTTTCAATTATTTAGTTAATTTTTGATGGCTAATATTAGGAGTGCTTCGTATTGTATTGCATTAACGTCCTATTGTATATGAATGGTGTACAGACACTTTGTCGTGATTAATGTATTTTTTAATTTATTGTCGTTGTAATTCATTTTATTCATTGTTTAGTTAATTTTCTTTAAGTTTTAAACACATTGACAGTTTATTTATCTAAAGTTTGAAAAAAAAAATCATAATTACCTACCGATGATTGATTTTAAAATTAAATAAAAAAGATAAAACTGATGACACTTGAATTGTTATTATTTGTCAAAGAAAAGTCATGTTATTTTTTTGTTGTTACTGCATTTTAGTTTAATTTAATTTTAAATCTTTTAAATACGTTAAATTCTGTTTTGTTATTATTATTATTATACATTATATTATTTTACTTTCTTATCATTTTAAATAAAACAAACATTTTCTATATAATTTTAAATTTCATAATTATAATATTTAAATTTTTGTGTTTTTTATTTATGTAATAATTGTTTATGGGTTTTTGTTATTTTGGTAAAGGTGTTATCCAACAATAGGTATAATCACTGATAACATAAATTAAAACAGGTTAAATATATTTTATTTTTCTATCGAAAATATAAGTTAAAGTTGATGGAATACCCTGCATTGTTTACTTATTTTTTTGTTAATAGAAAATTGATTTATCGTGACATTTAGTGCAGGCAGCAAATACTATTGTGTTTGCTACTGTAACACATTGTTTGCAATAGATTAGTATTCCTTATTGCAATCAATATGCACAATTTTATTTAAGTTATTTATGATTTCCATAAATTTGACATTTTAAAAAAAAAAATTAATTTGAGAATTATTTTCTTACGAAAGCTTAACGCATACGTTGTGTTATTTCATTTAAATGCATTGCTATGCTTTTTTTTCTTCTTACATTTACATGGCTATTGTGCTTGTGTAATTCTTTAAGTTTTGTTTTTCAATCGTATAATAAATATTTTATAAACTATTTTCATATACATAAGCATGTTTATTTGAAATTATAAAATACAGAAAACATGCTTTTATGTATTAGAATTTTTTAATTTTATTTTATTTATTGATAGAATATAATATTTTAACTTAAAAAAAAAGGTTTATTATAAGCATCAGTATGTTGTTTTTATTATTATTAATTTAAATACATATACAAGAGCACATTGCATACAAAAAACAACATACTGTACGAGCAGAAATCGTAAAGCAATGAAAAAAGTATTAAAAATAAAAGTAAAAACTAGTTTTGACGTCATATAACATTTTTTTTTTATTAATAAAAGCTACATTTACTTTACATTACAAAAGCTTTATATGATTATTATTGTTACACACAAATCTATTACATTTTCATGAAGAAATAAACTTTATTACTTAAAAGCTGCGTTTTTTTTCTTACTTAAAATGCGACATCTACATTTGTGTAGCTAAGTAAAAAAAGTTAAGCATAAAACCGTTTTAAAATTGTATAAAATTAAATTCAACTTAAAAAGTTTACCTGAATTTACTATACCCTCTATGTTATAATTTAGAAATTAAATATGTTTTACCTGTATAATTTTACCTGTGCAAATGAATCATTTTTAATGAATTAATTTAATCTATATAGAAATAAATTTTTTATATTATTTAATTTATTTATCAAGGTTATTTACTTGTCTTTTTTTTATTGTTTTAATAACAAACATTGATTATTACATAGTTTTGCATTATTGTTTTGATTTTCAATGAATTTTAATTAATAGCAAAAAAATGTTGCTAAATTTGTAATGAATTTGAGTTAATTAAATTAAACGAAGATGTTGTTAATCATTTTTACGTATAAATTCGCTTAAAATAATATAAAAGTTATCAGTTTGTATTATTTTTACAAACTTTGTTCGTTTTATTAATTAGAAGCGAGCGTTTAATTGAAATTACAGTTAAATTGCATTTCTGACTCATACATTGTTTTATTTAGGTTAATATGTTCCAGATAAGAGCGAACAATTCATTTTTATTGTTATATTTATAAATAGTTCAAAATGAGTAGAAAACACAGATTATATGTATTTCACCTGGTTTAAACCAATATTATGTGCATTGAGAATATTGCTTGTAAAAATTATTTAAGCAAAAATAAAAAATTAATTCTTTTAATTTAAATTTTATTATTTATTAATAATTATGTTCTAGTTTACACGCTATCAAACTGTATTTGAATTACGTTACTGCCTGACTAGTTTATTAGTTAGACTGGTGCGCCCATAGTAAATTTACATATATTTTTTTTTAATTTATCTTGTTTTTACTTGAATTAATATTATTTTTTCAGTTAATTTTTGTATTCTTTATTAATTATTTTATTATTATTATTAATATTAATACCTGTTATGCGTGAAATTAAAGAAAAAACAAGAATTGTTTATTCTTTATTTTTTAATTAATAAACATGAAAATGCTTTATTTATGTTTGAATTTTCTTGTCTTTAATATTGCTTTAATATTTATTTTAAACTTATTATGCAATTGTATTACTACTGCAATGATGTTGTTGTTTAGTGTTTTTAGTCTAAGTTTTCTGTGCTCTATTTCTGATGATGTTAAAAATGTTATTTTGCTTGTTGAAGTTTTTTTCTTTTTTAACGTTTTTTTTTTATTTAATTTCTATTTAAGAATTTATGTTTTGTTTTTTAATTAATAATTTGTTATTTTTTATTAATTTCTTGTTATAAATATTAAGTAATTTTATTTTATTATTATTAGAAATTATATTTGTTTGCGAATGTTTTTTTGTTTTTATATTGCAACAGGTGTATTTGGATTAATTTGCTTGATTACACTTGTTGATTCGTTTAATACTTATGCAGTAAGATGCATTAATATTTAGTTTAGCTCTTAATAGTTAATTTAATAATTAAAAATTATTGTCAGAAAACTTTGATAATTAACCTAATTTGTGTTTTTTACATTAATTAACCTTTTTTTTTGAGGTTTTGTTTGTATTACAATTGCAATTCTAATTATATCAAACTTTCAATTTAATCTTTTTATGAATCTTTTTTATATTTTGTATGTGATTTTTTTTTTTGCTTTAATTATTTTTTGTTTTGTCTTGTAATGAATTGTTAATTATTTATTTTATTATTTACGTTTGGAATTAAATGCTTTTTCGTAAGCTCTTTTTATTTATTTTAATATTATTTTAATTTTTGTTTATATTTTAATTCAGATATTTTAATACTTTTAGCTTTTATTAATTTGGAGTCTTTTATTCGTTGAAAAAAAGAAGAAGTTAATTCGTCGTTTATATATATATATTTTTTTGTATTTTAACTGATAAAGTAATAGAAACAGGTGATTCATCGAAATATAAACGAAAATTATAGTTTTCAAAAAGATAGATTTACAGTTGGTTTTATTATTTTCTTTGTACAAAAACTAAAAAAATAATTAGAGGTTCTGTCATTCTTGATTGCTTAATTGTGCTTTTTTAATTGAATACGAGTAAAAAGTTCTTATTAATGTTTGATGGCTTTATTGTAATAACTATCCAATCTGCTTAACTTTTGGTAACATTTAATGAGTATTGGCTAATCTATTTATTTACTTTTTATAATTAATCAATATTTAAGTATTGTTAGGTTAGAGAAATCAGTGAATTTCTATTAAATAATCTTTTATTATGAATTTAATTTAATTTTAATAACAAGAGTCATAAGTCAAGTATATTTAAATATTATTTTTGGTGTTAAAATTTTGTCTATTTTTTGTATTTAAAATCAACTCACTTTTGATTTACACGGTAGATTGGTTATGAAAATAGTATCATGGTACATTAATATCGTGTTAATAAAAATATTATTAAAAATTATGTATAAATGTGAAATTTTATGTTTTTATTGTAGCTCTTAAAATGCCATAATTAGACCAAGTAAAGGTACACTTACGATGGTGTACAGTATTGGACTACACTGGAATTTAATAACAAATTTTCTTTTTTACCTTTAATTTTGTGGATTTTTAAGGTATCCAACATAAGACTGTAGTTAGTGTTGTATAAAAATTGTTCTTTTGTCTTTAGCGTAATTAATATAACTATCGATAATTCAGAACTTACTTAGATCTGATTGTGCAATGCGTTGTGCAAAGAAATGTCAGACCGTTTCTGACTGAAAAAGTAAAACTTTATTATCTTACGTAGTTATTCAGGTAAAAAAAGTTCTTAAAATCTTCATAAAATCTTGCATGTAAATTCTGAATTATCGAGAACGATCAATTTTAATTTTTCTCCACTCATTAGATAGTTTTAAAGTATGCAAATTATTTTTAAAATAAAATTAAAAAAAAAAACAGCTTTCATCATAAATTACAATTTATTTTTTCTTTATACATAAAATGATTATACACCCTGTAAAATAAAATAAAAAAATAATTTTTATAATTATTAATAAAAAAAAATATTATTTTTATATAAAAATATTTATAATTATATATTTATTTATTATACTTTTTTTAGTTTTCTTTATTTAAAATAATCAACAATGCATTAAAGTATAACTGTGTTTGGGTTTAGCTATGGTCAACATTAAGGAATATAAAAATGAGTTGAAATAATAATAAAAAAAAAAAAAAACATAAAGAAGAGAAATGTTATGAAGAAAGAGTTAAAAGAAAAAATTTCATGCCAACAAAACATTTATATAAGTTTTATTTCATTTTTATTATGCGAATATTATTCTCGCAAATTTCTTTTCTTTTATTATTTTTGTTTATTAATAATTATTAGGTTTTTTTTATGGCTTGTTTAATATTATTATTAAATTGTTTATATTTTACATTTTAATTAGTTTATTTCATTATTTTTATTAAATATTTATATAAATGGATTAAAATACAAATTAAATGCATAATCACCACACAGAAATAGTTTATGCACGTGCTTAGATGCATCTATTTCCTTGTTCTTATCACTACACAATATATTTATTTAATTTTTTAATTAAATTTCATTTGATTAAACATTTAACATTGAAACGTGATGTAATTTTATTAGTTTTTCTACTCTAAAAGAAAACTACAGTTTGATTTGTTTTATTTAGATTTTTCTTGTATTTTTTTATTTAATTAATTTTTTTTTAACATAATTATTTTACCTTTTTCTATATAATTTTATAATTTATCCTGTTTTTTTTTTTTATTAATTAAATTAAATACTTTCCTTTATTCATTCATTTCTTTATTTACTGGAAAAAATTTACACAATTGATTACTCACTAAAAATTAATGTTAAAAAATATATAAAATAAATAACAAAATTCTTTAAATTATTAAAGAAATAAAAATACATTTCAAACGGAAATAAAACATAAAAATGGTTATTAAAATAAGCTGTAGTTGGGTCCTTTTTTGTACAAAACAATGTGTAAATGTATTATTACCTGTTGAAAAGAATTCCCTTACCTGTAAAAGTAACAGACAACAGTGAAATTGTTTATTTGCGTTGTATAAAAATGTTGAAAAATTGAAGAACATTAGAAGAACTCTGCATGCAACTGACTCCTTATAATACTTTAATCATCATCAGTGACCACCAACTTGTTCGTTAATATGTACATTCAGAGACCACAAACATTAACAAAATCATTTTAATTTTAATAGTTATACGTTAACTGCACACGTTGATTACTTTTGATAAAAATAATATAAAATAATAATTTAGATTATTATCGTTTCCGGTCAAGTGCATTCGTTAGTTACATTTGCTTCTGACTGTATTTCGCAAATTATAATTTTATTAAAAATACAGTTGTTTTTTGCTCTGTCGTCCTGTTGTTTTATTATTATTATTATTTATTTATTTTTTACTTGACTTGACGTAGATTTCTTATTATAAATCTGTAGATGAATAAAAATATAAACAGCAAAAATATTTTAATAATATTTGATAATGACCTTTCAGTTTGTTATTGATTTAAAAAATATTTTTTAGAATAATAATTATATTAAAATATGTTTTTGTATAAAGTTCAGTAAATAAATAAATAAATTAAGAGTTGGATTAAATAGAATGAAAACAAATAATAATAATAATCGTTCAGGAGATGATGCCATCATTATGTTGCCACCGTTAACGTTGCGTTTGACGGTTGAAAATTTATTGAATTAATTTTTATTTTCTTTTGATTTGTAAAATTCCAATTGTTCTTAATCACTCAACCATTTAGTTTATCATGCAAAAATAATTTAGTTTTTTTATTTAATTATTAATAACAGATTTGAACAACCTGTTTAGTTAGAATTTTATATACAATTCGTATTTGGTTTTTTTAAAGAATTAGTTCAAGAAGGATTATTACTTTTGTTTAAGATTTCTGATTAAGCATAGATAAATTTGAGAAACAAAAACTCTTATTAATGTAAAAGAAAAATGTACTTGGGTTGTACAAACCTGACTTATGCAAAAATAAAATTGTTCTTTTCGTTATATTTTCACCTGTTTTATTGTAATTATTTCTTTAATAAAATATTACTTGATTTTTAATTCATAAAATTTTTGACGCAATGTAAAAAATCAATTTATTACGTTAAGTAATATGAAAGGAAAAATAAAAAAATTATGTAAATATTATTTATTTATTAAGAAATAATAATAATAATTTTGCACGCACTTTGTATTATTATTATTTAGGGAAAAAGTAAATTTTCTTTTTTCATTTAATATTATTGGTAGTGCAGTGGAGAAATTTATTTTTTACGCGAATTTAAATAATATTGTTCTTATTTACTGTCAGTGTAATTTCTCATGTACCAATGTAATTGTTGCAGGTTGGTAATAACAGGTTAATTAATTAACAATTACAACAGTTTTATGATGATTTTATTTTCTTTTTACGATTTTATTGCATGGGAATTAAAAATTATTATCATTTCTGTGGGTGGTATTGTTGTGTAATTAACAAAATATTAATTATTTCTGTAGTTATTTAATTAATTACTTTTAGTAAGCATGAATACACCTGTTAATATTTTACTTTTTTCAAGTTTTAGATGATTTTTTTATTCAATTAAATCTCGGCTAAAAATATTTGTATTTTTTTTTCTCTTCTCTTAAAGATGGTTGTGCTAATATTTTTTTTTTTCATGTTAATTAAATTTAATTTGAAATAAAAAAAAAATGTATTCTGCTTAGATAGCGCGGTTTTTTATTCTTTTATTTATCGTTGTGTGATTTTTTTCATTTTTTATTAAACAATCAATATTTGTTCTAGTTTTTTTTTTTATTAAAGAAATATCAATAATATTTACCTTTTTTCCTTTTATTTTAATAATTTTGAATTTGTTTTTTATTTACTTTATTTTTGCTGTTTTTTGTGCAAATTTTATAGAGAAATTTTTATTTTTATTTAATGAATAAATAATTTATTTACGTAAAAAAAAAATTATAATATAAATTTAATTAATAAATTAATTTTTATTTGTGTTTTCTATTTATTTTATATAAAATAAAAGAAAAAAGTTTCATCTCTTACTGACCGATATATGTCATCAAGGTGTTGCATATTTATATTATTTTTCTCTAGTTTTATTTATTTTTTTGCAATTTATTTCTTTTGCATATATGGTATAGTGATATGTTGTGTTTTGTGCTTTATGCTTTGTTTTTATTATAAAAAAATTCCTTTAAAATTTAACAAAAATAACAATAACTACTTACTACTGAATGTTTCACCTGTTTGATGCTTAGTGTTTAGTTTTTTTGCGTTTGTAGTACCCTGTGTTTGCTTTTTATAGCATAAAATTTAATAGCCAGATACTGCATTTATATTTATATATATTTTTTTTTCTTTATTTAAGTAAAAGAAATTTAACTCTCGCTTTATCAAAAGTTGTTTTTTTTGTTATTTTTTGCAAAACTTTTAATAATGAACTAGTTCTAATAATATTATAAATATCGCTTTCTATTGACGTGCGATGTCTTTTTTTTTCTATAGCTACACACATGGATTGCAATTAATTTGAAAAATAAAATTATATTTCAGTCTAAGTTGAAAGTAATATCGCATTTCGACTGTCTGTTGTGGTGGTCCAGCAGTAAGTCTTGGTTTTGAGTGAAATTTTATGTCTGGCTTCATTATAATGTATAATTTTAGGTAATTTCTTAATGATTTAATTTTTTATATGCTTATCCAGAAGCCACAACATAAAATTAAGTATAATATTTCCATAAAATAAATTAAACAACTTGTATACTGTGTCAAGTGACGAACCTAAGGACATTAACATATTGTTGATTAAAGAAAAATTAAAAGGTTTTCATGTCGGTTATTTTTGTCGGTTATTGTGACATTTTTTAGTTTCCTCTTAACGTTTTAATTAATAGTTATGCATTTATTTATTTTCTATTTGTATTAATCAAATCAATAATTAATTGAAATAAAAAACGAAAGAACTGTGTAAAAACCACCAAAGTAGTATCAGTACAGTGTGGCACAGAAAAAATTTTAATAACAGATTTATAGCGTTTAAATAACAGTAACAACAACCGCACAGGTATACACAGGCTAAAAAAAAAGAAATAAATGATATTGGAAAGTAAAAACTGTAACATCATATGTTGAAGTAAGAATAAAAATTAAAATAATAATTTAATGAAAATGGCAAGAGAGTACATTGTACTGTTAAGTAAAAAAAAAATTATTATTTTTAGTGAAAGGTGTGTGTAGTAATGTTATGCCGCCAGTCGACATTCAGTCAGCCAAGTATTGTATGATTTTGTTGCTTTTGAAAAGTTAATTAACCTTTTTTTTATGTCGTTATGATAATTTTTTTTGTCTAATTTAATTTAATTACGTTGTGACTATAGACTTATATTTTAAAATTTTATGTGAAATTACAGGTATATTATTGGATTAAAAGTTAATTATTGGTTGTTTATTAATGATTTGATAATTTCAAGATCAGTAATTTTTTTTTATTATATATGGATTTTGTTTTACTTTCTTTAATTTAAATTGTTATAATTTTAATGATTGCTTATATCATGATATGGTTAATTGCAGATGTAGAGTTTTAGTTGTACACAAAATCTTGTTGTTTATGAAAGTTTATGCGCTTTTTATACGCGTGTTATATAAAAACATAATATTAAATCTTCTATATAAAATGTTAATATCATATTATACTGTATTTACACCCGCATAACGATAGTAATTATTTAAAAAATAAAAATCCTATCATAACTCACATATGCATATGCCAAATGATGCATGCTAACCGGGTTATACTTTCATATTACACAGCGCAAAAAAATAAGAACAAAAAACTTAATAATAATTTAATTTAATTAACAAAATAAAAATCCATTAAAATTGTTTTTAGTAATTATAGTTTAAAAGAAGAGAAAAAACAATTTAATCAACAGTTGTTCTGTTTTGCATCATGCATTTTGTCTCCCACTATTCTATGCTAATTATTTATTTATTTATATAAAAAAGCTAAAGAATTATTATTAAAATAAATAAATTGTCACTTAAAACGTGTGAATTATTAAAAATTTCATCATTGTTAATGTAATTTAGGAGTAGGTTACACCTTAATGAAAATTCTTTATTCTTTCTTCTTAGCACAGAGTGAATTGCTTAGAATTTGCTTTTCTTGGATTAAATGTTATTCGTTAAATATGCAACTTAGAAATTATAATCATTATTATGTGTGTGTGCTGCTGTTTTTTTTAAATAAATAAACAAATCTCTTCAATAATTCATTGTAGAAATAAGTAAGAAATTCTTGCAAAATTTAAGAGCAAAAATTATGTTTATTGTAGTTAGCGCCTAGCTTTTATTGTATAAGTAATATTTATATTTATTTGTCGCGATAACACTACACAATAATACCTGTATATGTTTTACCTGTATAGAAATATTTTATTATTTTTTAAAAATAATTATTTAAATAAATTATTTAAACAATGTGACGTCGTTGTTGTTTTTCATTCGTTTCATATAGTTTTTTCTTATCATCATCTGATTTATTCAGATCTATTTTCAATGCTAAAGGAATGTTTTATTTTTATGTTTCTTAATGTTTTTTTTTTTTTTTAGTTAAAAACATATTTTTTGTGTAATTTATTTATTTTTTTTGTTGGAAAACAAAATATTTATTATAAAAATATATAGCTGAGGAGACACAACGCAATTCATCCGGTTGATTTTTTTTGTTTCTTTTTCAATATATTTTTGACAGTGTTTTCTATATCTACCTGGAAGCATTAATTATGTTTTGTCTGTGTTTTTTTTTTTTTTTTGTTTAATGTATTTATATATATATAACGCCATGTGCAACGGACCGTTTATTTTTATTATAAGCAATTTTTATTTATTTCACCTTTAAAATTATAGAAAAACGGTCAAGTGAAATAAAACAACGCATATACGTTAAATAACGCTTCAATATTTTTTGCAAAAATTCAATAATAAAATCATAAATATTCTCTTCAATTGTAAAATGTTGGCAAAAATTTATTTCTTTATTATTATTATTTTTAAATTAAAAAAAAAAATTATCATTACTTTGCTCAAAATTAAAAAAGAAATAGAAAAAAAAAAAATAATAACTTTAACGCTGCGTTACTTTATGTTATTTCTCTTTGAGAGAAAATTAAAGCATTTTCTGTATGCGGATTGTTTGTTATTTATATAACTTTGGTTCAGTTTTAGTTTAGCTTTACGTTTGTTAAGTGTTAAAAATTTTTTTTGTATGCAAGGTGATTTTTAAGTGGTTTTTCTTTTCTTTTTTTTTAATTAAAAAATATATATAATTTTGCTAATATTAAATTAGCAAAAATATCCGCATTGCGTTATTATTATTAAAAAAAAAATGTGCATTGTTAGTTAATTATTTCATCGTTCAATAGTTTTGGATTATTTAAATGAAAAATTTTAATATAAAAACCGAAGAAAATATATATTGTGTCTTTTATTTATATATAAATAGTTTTTCTTACCAATAGCAGTGTATTTGTAGAAAAATTATTAAAATAAAAAAAAAAAAGTGTAAAATTGTGCAAAAAAATTAAAAAGCAATTTTTGTTACATAAAAATAAAAAAAAAATTAATATTTGCTGAAAAATTGAATTGAATTGAGTTGGAAATACATTTTTGCAAAAAAATAAAATATATAATATTTTCTCACGTTTTCTCATTTTGTTTTTTTTGCTTATTACGTTTCAAAGTTACATTTTACTACTTGTATTTTGCTATATTATACTGCATTTTGCACTATTGTTTGGTTTGGTTTTTATTTCATTTTTAAGAAATAACAACGAAAATCAAATGCAATTTTATGTGCTGAATTGAAAATTGAGTTTCATTTGTATTTTTCTTTGCTTTTCTTTGCTTTTCTTTTTTGAATGCAATAATAGGAATTTTTTACAATTATAAAATATTTTTTATGCAATATATTTGCTAAAGGTAATTTTTTTTTATTTATTTCAATTTTACGCTACAATGAAATTTGTACATTTTTTTTTTGTAATAATAAAATTCTTTTCAATAATCAATAAATTTTGTATGAAAATTCTTGAGACATTTAGTACCCTTAATGGGATAACTTTAAAAATGTTTTTTTTTTAATTTAAAAAATTATTATATTTGGTTCTACCTGTTATTTATGCTTATGTTGCGTTTTTAATGTATTTCCTTTTATTGATTTTTAATACATTTTGTGCCTTTATTTTTAATTACATACATAGTTATGTATTTTTTTCTAAATCGTTAATTATTAAAAAAAAAAAACCGTATAAATCGAGGTTTAGAAATTTTAACGTTACAATACCTGTCATAATTGTCAAAAACAAAAGAAAAATTAAATAATTAATTATTCAATAATGTGAAAAACATTTATTGAATATAAATTAAGTAATTATGCTACAATTTTAGCCAACAGCAGTAGTTAAGTTACTTGCTGTTTATGTTTTATGTAATTTTCGCTGCTCTGGTGTGCTGTAATTTTTATTTTTATTTTTTAATTAACGATGTGACACATATGCAATTTTTCAATTATAAATAATTATTTTTTTCAATTTTCAATTCATTCAATAAATAGTGTGTAATAAATTTTAGAAATTTAACTTTAGTACGTTATTAACACGCTTTATTATAAATAAATGTTACTTGGTGATTTTATTTTATTATGTTTTTGTTACTGTTGAGGTCAATGAACAATAACATTTTGTTTTACCTTCTTGTTTGTTAATTATTTACTATTATTTTTTGTTTTGCATAAATTATACATTTTAGTAATTAAGATAAATAAATTTTCTATAATAAAACATTGTAATACTTCCTTATTTTGTATAGTTTAATATGTAGTTTCTACTTTGATAATAAATAAATAAATAAAATGAATTTATTTTGTGATTTAACACCTGAGTGTAATGCTGTATGTATCTGATTGGTATTACGATCAATCATACACATATACTGTGTAGTTTTATTTCTACGAATAGAACTAATTGTTGTTAATATTTATGATTCATTTGCATATTTATTAGTCAATATATAAATGTTTAAATGAAATTTTTCTTATGCAATAAATAAAAATGTTTTTAATTTTTAAAGGGATTTGAAAACAAGAATAATATAATTATTATGAAATAATTGTGTAATTTTATTTAATAAATTATTTATTATTATTTTTCTTAAATATAATTTAATTGACAGTTGTTTGGTAGACATTTTTTTTATTTGTCGTTCGTATTCTGTTTTTTGTTTTTGAAAAAAATATTTGACATTTCAAGATTTAACTCACTCTTAGCTGCGTTGTCGTTGCTAGTATCATTTTTTTCCATTGGTTTCTTTAATTAAATTCAACTAAAATGTAAAGTAGTGAATGGATTACATCGGTATAATGTTTATTTTATTTATATTGTTGGTATTTTTTTTTCTTTTCATGACATTAAATAATATTTTTTTTTGCAAAACTTCATGCTCTTGATGTGGAAATAGTAGATGATGATTTTTTTTGTGTATTGTATTAACGCGGTAAAGTTTACTGAGTTGTATTGCACTCTTACTTACTTATTTTTGCAATGAATTTATTTTTATTGATTATTCTGAATAGTTTTTAAAATAACAGAATATTATTTATTAATTATTTAAATTTTTCTTCAGTGTTTTAAACAAATTGTCGACGTTAAACTAATGGAAAAATTAGTGTAAAACGCTGCTGATTTTTTCGCTATTTTATATAGCAAATGAAAAATAAATATTTTTTGAATTAAATTTAATTGAATTTTTAATACTACGAATGTCTTTAATTTGTAATAATAATTTGTTAATTAATTTTATTACAAATTGTGTAATCAAAATATTTGTAATATTTATATATTTTTTTATTATTACAATTATTATTAATAAAAATAAAAATAATTAAATGTTTCCTTATAAATTTATACGAATATCGTCATTGACATAATTAATTATCAATTAATGGTTAAATAAATGTCTTTAATATTTATCACAATAAAAAATACTATAACATTTGTCTAACTATAGTCGAAATTAGATCTCCACAACACCACAATCTGCCTTGGGATGAGAGAAGATTTTTATTCTTTACTCAAGAAAATATTTATTTTAATTAAAGTTTTTATTTTAACAAAATAAGTTTTAATATTTTCCCGTACCGCTAAACAAGCACAAATTAATTATTTAAACAAAATAAATAAAGAGCATAAACTACCGCAAACTATTTAATTTGCATTATTTAGCATTCATCAATTCGCTTAATAATTTTTACAAAAAAACAAAAAATGGAATTAATGATAAACGAAGAATCTAGACTATGACAAACCAAATTAAAAGACATAACACACAGACTCGGCGGTTTCTATTAATTTTATTTTTTCGTTTTATTAAATTTTTTGTCTGCTTTCAAGTTTTTTGTGTCTAAAAACTGTAATGCGGTAATTTTAACGCCAAAAATAATATTTCATATTTGTTATGTCATCGTATTTATTTTATTTTATTTTAAAAAGGAGAATTTTTTATTATTATTATTAATTTAACTTCCTTCTTGCCGTAATTAATTATGCCGAAGAAGCTTTAAACTCGTCATTTTTGTTTTTTGCTACGCTATTACTACTTGGTTGGATGAGAAACTATTTTTTATTCTTCTTCTAGTTTTTTACTGATTTTTAAAAAGTTTGTTTATTTTGGTAAAAAAAAAGTTCTTTTTCTTGATTAAATTTATTTCGCTTATTGATTTCTTAATAAGCTGTGTCATATTTACACACCATGGTGGATTTTTATTTTTTTGTCAAGGATTTCTATTTGCATTGATTTTACTTTTCTTTTGTTTGATTAACCTTAGTGTTGCTGACAATTTTTGTCTTTAATTAATTTCAATGTGATTTTTATTGTCTTTATTGCAGTTCCTGTATGTGTTTTTAACTTTTAATTTCCTTGTATAATTGATTACTTTATTACTAAAGACGATTTGATGGTAGTTTTCATCGATTCTTTTCTATAAAATTAGAAGACAAATAGAAAAAACGTTTTAATTATTTATTTCTAGATGTAAATGACCGGAAGAGTAGCTAATTATAGTTTACTTTTTTATTTATTTAAATTTGTTTTATATTCTCTAAAGTCTAAACAGTTGATTCTTTTTCTTATTAGCATTTAAAGGCGCATAGCAAGAAGACAACAAACTTTAATGAATGATTATTCTTGTTTAAGTTTATTTAATTAATTAGAAATTTATTTTTTTTGCTTATTTATTGCTGATTGTTATCGAGTTTTTCTTTTTTTTAAATGAATAACCACAACGCAATGTTTATTCATTCATACTTAAATTACTTGACTTGATAAGCTTATAGGTTTAAAGAAGTGTTTTAACTTTTATGATGTATAAATATTTTATATTTTCTATCAGTCCAGTTGATGTAGATTTAGATTAGTTAAATCTATTAAATTATTTTATTATTTATTTTTATAGAATTTAAATCCGCGTTTATTCTAAATCCTGTTTAATGATTTCATTCATTTATTTGCTTTTTGGCATTTATATTTAATTATTTTTTTAACAGAAAAACTAAAATAAATAAAGAAATAAAATTTATTTGTTTCAAGGAATTATATGCAAAAAATATTTTATTAAAATTTTTATTAAATAAAATTGCAATAAATAATTTATTTTACATGAAAAACAAACAATATTCAAGACATTAAAATTAAAATTATTATTATTATTAAAGGAATTTATGTTTGATAAGTATTTACAAAAAAAAAGAAAATAATTAAATTATTTTGCTTAAAAGATTTGTCTGGTTGACAACTTTACTTTGAAATAAAAAATTCAGCAAGAAAACAACCAGAGAAATATTAATAATAATAAATTTCGCAATTATGGTTTAGTTTTGTGTGTTGCGAAGGCGTTTTTAACACTTTTTTTTGTAAATAAAATATATTTTTAGTTGTTTGTTTATTATTGTTTATTTTAATCAACAAAAACATTCTGTTTCTTGTGTTTTATAAGTGTTATTGCTATTATTATTATTGTTATTATCTTGTATGAATATTAATAATTACAGATTATAAACAGTCCAAAAATTACAAAAAGAGATAATATTTATACATAATTTAAGCAAAATAAATATAATCTACATAAAAACTGATCCAGCAAGCTTGTCTTTTGTATAAAGTTCATTACACTTGAAATCATTTAAAAGAAAAGAAAATATTCACAGAAAACTTAATTTTGTTAGACAAGAATTAAAAACGATTTAATAGAAAGCAAAAAATAAGCGGAAATAATCTTTCTAGAAACAAGAACAATCAACAGCGTTTAGTAAAGAAATATATTTGTGTGTTTTTTTCTGTTTTGTATGAACTGTATTCTCTGAATTTGTTAAATTCCAGCACTTCACAACACTTTGTTATTATTGTTTGCTGACTTTAAAATTATATATTTAAATTTGTGTGTCGCGCATTTGCTCTGGTGTTTTATTTGTTGCTGTATTTACAAATTTACCTTTATAAATTGGTGAAAAAAGTCAAACACACATGCATAAGACGACATGTGACAAAAATAAAGTAATATTTTTTATGAATTTACATAATGATTAATGTTGAAAATATTTTTATTATTCTTAAGAAAAAATAATTTCTTTATTTATTTGTCGCGACATAATTATTATATAATTAATATCGTGTACATACATAGGTGTTTGAGATATATATATATATATTTTATTTATTGTAACTATTTGTTGGCTGCTGCTACTTCACTACTTTTCTTGAATTTAATTGTTGCGTTTTTTTATTATTACAGAAGATTTAAATAACCTGATAAACGGTAGCTGGGTATTTTTTTTGCTGTTGCTGTTGTTGTTTGTTCTTTCCTTTCTTTTCGTTTTCCTATAATTTATTTTATTTAAAAAATAATAATAACGAATATCCGGTGTTTCCTTACGTTCCGGATGACAGCTTGTGTTGTATATAATTTTTCCTTCTGTTTAAAAATAATAAAAAAAGCATTAGTCGTTTGCTATTCTTTATGATAATTATTAATGTTGCGATCAGTTGCGCTGCACTTGTCCTTATTTAACCCTTTATTTTATTTATTTTTTTCTGTCTTTCTTAATAGTGAGATTATATTTTCTGTTGGGATTTTGTCTTTATTTTTTCTTTATTCACTTTGTTGAATGAATTGAAATTTTATCCAATTTTATTTATTTTTGTTTTCGTTTGCATAATTTAAATAATTTTCTCAACCTTTTTTTGTTTTTATTAATTATTTATTCAGTATTTTTTTATGCAGTTTCTTTTCTTTTTTTATTAGTAACAAAAGATACTTTTATTTATGTAAAATATGTTGTTGTCTTGTCGTCGTTATTAACAGGGTTGGGCTATTTAATTTGTTTAACGGCGGCGTTTTATGTTTGTTTGTTTGTTTTTTTTTTCAGCAGAAAAGTAAAATAAATCTAATGCCTGGATTATAATGACGCTGTATCGTATGCGACTGCTGTTAGCTACTAACAGCAAGTAGAGCGACCAGTTATAATCTATTCATTTCTCCATATTTAAGGCCCAAACCAAACCGATTTATTGCTTAAATAATAGAATATTTATATTTATTTGTACAAATGTCAATGTAAAATTCCTTTTTTTGCAATTATTTGCTAATTATCTTTTATTTTCTTTGATATTTACTGATTTTAGATTTATACTGACAGTGCTGCGCTACAAATTCAAAATTTTTATAAACTTGTCGTAGCAGCAGTTGCGTGTCATTATAACTCAATGTTCTAACTTTTATATGTTTAAAAGTGCGGCTAACAACAGTCGAATGCGATGTATTGCCTTTATAAGCCAGACATAATTGTAAAATTTATTTCTTTATTTATTATTTCACTATGATGTGCTTTTTTGTATTATAAACATACATATAGGTATTGTACGTCGTACACTTTTCTATTTGTTTATTTTATTTCATTTAATTTTTTCTATTATTTGCTAATTGTTTTTCGTTAGAAATTTTCTGATTTTAATTTTTTAAGTATATTTTCTTGTTTGTTATTCATTGGTTTTGATATTTACATTTATTTACATTTTTTCTCTTTACATTTCTTTTAATTGACATTTTACTTTAAATAATGATAATTTTTTCAATATAAAAAATTATGCGGAAATTATTTATTATTAATATCGTCTGGTTATTTTTTTTTTTTACGTATTTATTCTTGTTTTTAATTATTTTATATTAATTACAGTAAATTGTAGAATGTACGTGGTATTAAATTTGCATGAGTTTTTTATTTTTTCTTTTCAGTTTAAAAATAAATGTTACAAATTAGCAAAATAATAATGTGGGTTTCTTGATGTTAACACGTTTAAATTCAATGGATTAAAATTTAATAAACATTGATCTTCTCTGTCACCAATTTACCATACACGATTCTATAAGGTGATCAAATAAGAACTATATATTTTTCATATATAAATATGTTTAAAAATATGTATAGTACTAATTTGATCATCCTATATTACTATTCATAAACAGTCTAGAGATAGTCAATTTGTATTTTTATTTTAAAGAACTTGTTAAGAATAGAAAATATTAAATTAAAAATCTTTATTCTAATTATGGTTCGCTGCTAAAATTCAACATTATTATTATGTTTAAAAATTGTATAAATTTTATTTTGGTTCTATCGTTTCCTTATTGAATCGAAATGCTTCTCTTACTTTATTGGTTTAAAATTGTTTCACCTTATTTCGGTTCTACCATTTATGATTAAATAATAAATGTGATAAATTTGTTTATTTTTCTTTTATAAAATACACAGACACAGTTTGTGTTTCTCTAAGATTATTTTGTAGATATTTAATGGAAATTATTTTTCTTATTTTTTCAAAAGTAAATACTGTGCTAAATATAAAATTGAACACATTTATTTCTCCATAATAATATTGTTAAATAATAAAAAAAAAATTGCTTGACTATAACTGGCTACATGTTTGCATTTTTAATAGAAATTATTTTTGAATTTTTGAATTATTATTATTAATATAAAAAATTCTGATGAAATAATAATAATAATAATAATTCAAAAAGCACGTAATTTAAATATATAATAATAATAATAATAATAATAATAATAATAATAATAATAATAATAATAATAATAATAATAATAAATAATTGAATTAATTAAAAATTATATTTTATAAGAAAAATACACACAAAACAGAGAGTTTTTTTCTTCGCTCGCATGTTATGAAGAAAATGTAGAAATAATTCGATTTAATTCGTTTTTATTTCTATTATTATAATTATTATTTTTGTATCAGTTTCAATTAATTTAATTAGTTCTCGGTTTTTTTTAATAATTTTCTAGAAGTTCTAGTTTAGTTGCTAGTTTCTAGTTTATTGATTAAAATGTTTAATTTGGAAATAAATTTTATGTCTAGAAAGAAGAGGTGTTTAAATGTTGTAATCGCGATATTTGTTTACTTTGTTTTTTAGCTTCTTTTAGAGAATTAGGTACACAGATTAATACCTAATTATTGTACCGCAAGTAGGGTTGATCAATTAAACGCTGATTAACGTAATTTTATTGAATTACGAGGAATTGGTTTATGATAAGAATATTTACTTTAAATATTTTATTTTCGTTCTGAAACTAAGTGATTACCTTGTGACTGTATCATTGAATAGTTTTAACTAAGTAAATGATAAAATAATTTAGTACTTCAGAAGCAGTTAATAGTTAAAAATAAGATTTAATTTAAAAGTAAATAATAATTATTATATAATAACGAAACTCTACTGTTTGTTTATTTATATTTTTCCATTCAAACATAATCCATTTTATAAAGTTTTTTAATGTTTTTTTATTTCTATTCTCTCTCATTGAAATTCACTAAGTGTATTTTTTTTTTTCTATTCTTTTATTTTTTCCTGAACAAATCACGCACTTTATTTCAACTGAAAAAAGAAAAAATTGAATAAAATTACAAAATAAGACAAAATAATAATAATAATAATAATAATAATTATACAAAAAAATACTACACACAGATTAACTGAGTGAGAAAAACAGACAAAAAATGATTAAAAATAATAATAAAAAGGTCTTTTTTTCTCAAATAATTCGTTTTTATTATCACGAATGAAATAAATTTAATAATAGTTTTATTCTTGATCCTTTTTCAGAAATTCTACTGCGTAAAGGACTATTTTCCCATGAATTCTTTTTGTTTTGTTTTTCTTTAAATAAAAAATATTTTTACGATCAATCATTAAATTTTTTTTTGTTTTTTATTAGAAATAATAATAATAATAATCCTTCCACCTTTAGGTATACACATCCACCCGTATCAAAGATATTATTTACCTTGCTTGGAATTCTGTTACTACTTGCTGCTGTTTTTTTCTTTCTTTTATAAACTACTTAATTAGTTTATTCTTTTCTGTTTATTAAAAAATAAATAAATATTCTTTTATTATGTCATCTTCTCCTCGGCGTTATACAAAATTATTTTATCGCTTTAGTTCCAGGTTATTGTATGCTTTTAATTGTTAATCTACGTTGGTATTTTCTTTCGTTTACTTTTCTATATAAATTATAATAATAATAATTTTTCTATAATTTCTTTCATAAAAGATTTACCTTAAATAATATGTACATAGGTACAATGAATTTCTGAATAATAGAGCATACTCTGCGTTTGCTTGCTCGAATACACAGTGTTTTTCGGATGATTTATATCTTGGGTTTTTTTTTGTGTTGATAACTTACTACACACATAGATGATTTTATTCAATGAGAATAATATTGTTGTCCCCATGAATGTGATTTTATTTTTTATTTAACTTCTTACCTATTATGTTTTCTTTAGATTTTTATTTTTATTATAAAATAATTGTTAATGCGTTAATTCTTTTTTTGGTCGGTTTTTCATTTTTAATGGTTTTATTTGTAAAAAAAAAAGCTTCTTCTATTTTATTGTCTTGTCGGTTTTTTAAATTTTCTTATATTTTATTTAAAAATTCTCAAGACAAGTGTCTTATTTTTTGTAAAATAATATTTTGTGTTAAAAGATTTACGTTTTACTGTTTTAATAGAAAGAAAACTTTTATAATTTTTGAGTGAACAAAAGTTGTTCTATATATTTTTATTATTTTAAAATAGTGATTATAAATTGTTTTCAAGTATTTTATAATATTAATCATAATAATAAGAACAAAATCCATACAAATATTTAATTATTTTAATAATAAATAAAGAAAGAAATTAAAAATTAAAAGAAAGAAACATTTCTACTGCTATTATTTACTTATTTACGTTTATTTTGATTATAATATTTTTTCATTTGAATTTTATAATTCTCACTTAAATAAACATAATACTAAAAAAATTTAAATAATATTAAAAATAATTAAATAAATAAAATTTTGTACTTATTTGACTTCTTGACGACGAAGACGACGGCACGAAATGAGTAATAAAAATTTCTAATTCATCGTTTCTTATTAATAAAATTTTTAATTTTTATTAAAGTAATACATAATTATAATAATATAATTTATATATCACCTGTTTTTATTTTTTTACTTTTAACTAATAACGTTTATTGCTTCTTAAACAAATAAAATAAAATATATTTTTTATAACAACCTGTTGTTACAGTTTCTTTTACCATCTATGCGTTATTATATATATAACGCTGCGTTATTTCATTACGTTATCACTTCTCTGACGTATAACGTTTTTATCACACCTCACATATGTATTTCTCTTTATATACATATATTTAAAAATAAAATTTATTAATTATTTATTTATTTACATTTTAAGTCAAGTGTGTCTCTCTTTGTTATTTCTTAATTTCTGTGTATTATTTTTTTTGTTAATTCTTTTAACCGTAAAAACAATTGAAGCAAAACCAAGTTAAGTGAAAAAAAAAACACAAAAACGCTTAACATAGAAATTTAATTAAAATCATAATAATAATTAAAATATATTTTTTTTATTATCAATTTTTCATTCGACCGAATTTTTTTATTTATTTGTTTTCATTCAATTTGCGGTTTTTATTATTCGTTTTTTTTTTAGTGTTTATTATTTCTATTACTTACCAGCACCAGCACCAAACTCAATTCTTATATATTTCTTCTTTTTTTTTGTGCTTTATTTTAATTATTTAATTAATTTTTAAAGCTTAATTGAACGATAAAATAGTTTTTTTTTTGTATATATTTGATTTGATTTGATTTATTTATTGATTTTTTTTTTGTATTTATTTTATAGTGAAAATATTAAAATAATTAAAAGAAACAATTAAAAAAAAATGTTTCTATAAAATTTAATTTTAATTTTAAATAAACCAAAGATTTATTTATTTAATTAATTAATACATTAAATTTTTTGTGTTTTTGTGTGAATAATTATAATAAAGAAAAATTAAGTTAAAAAAAAAATTTCAAGTGAATGAAGAATAAAAACGTTATGTTTGATTTACCACCAAAATGTCCTGCATTAGCTGATAAATTAACAGGATTATTTAGTTGGCGGCACACATATCGTGTACATCATCGTCATAAAGGATTAACACATTCATATTTACAAAAATCATATTCATTAAATTTACCCAAACGAACGGTAATTTATTTATTTATTTATTTTTAATTTTATTAAATATTAATTATTTATTTATTTATTATCGTATTTTATGCACTTGTCAAGGACTTTTTTCAAGGAAATTATTTTAATCAATATATATCTATATATATCTAATTCACACAATAGAAATATTCATGATTAATGTTACCCTGACACCTAAAACAGTGCTATAATCTGTATAATGATTGATAAGAATTAATTAATTATAGAAAATACTATATAAACACTTGACTACTTTATGCGACAATACAAGATTATTTAATTTATTTAGATTAGAATATAAGCAAAAAATAATTATAATTAAAATGTTTAATGTTCTTATGCTAAAAATTTAAGAAATTATTAATTTTCCATCTATGGTAAATACTTTCTAGTTGCTGCTGCTGTTTATGTTGATTATTATTGTTGCGTTTAACAACCATTCACATTTCATAATTAGTGACTTATTATCAGTTATTTTCTGGTAAATACACGCGATTATTATTCTTAAATTCAAAAAAAATAAATAAATATTATAAATGACTGTTGAATGGTTATTATGATTAATTAATTTATTAATAATAATAAGAGCGAAAAGAAATAAACCACTTTGTGAGTCACATTTTTCTTTTTCATTAATCTTTTAATACGTCATAATTGATGAATTTCTCTCAGTATGTGCAAACCTTGTGGCTTGTGTCTTAAATTTCATAAATTGTTAATTAATTTTAATCGATATTATTGTTTCTTTTAAATTGTAGTAAAAGTCGTCTTAGCGTTAAGTAAGCTTATTAGCAGTATAAGCATGTAGATTTATAAATTTTTTGATAAATAAATTAAAATTTTTAAGTTTTTCTACAAATATAATACCTGTACCGGTTTTATTATTATTTATTTTTTTAATAATAATAATAATAATCAAAGGTAATAAATAAATTGTCAATATTAAAATATAACAAATGAATTTTTCTTCTTTCTTTCTTTTATTTATTTTTTTTTTTTTGTTAATTATGCTGATTAGATAAGAAATATTTTAATTAAAATAAAAAAAATAGAAACAATAGCAAGTGAAATAGTTTAATTATTTATTTATTTATTTATTTTCTGGTATAACGTCAATAATAGAAAAATAAAAATAAATCATATGTAAATGGATATGATATATAATTGATTGTTTCTAAAGTCGTCTTTCGTTAATAAAACTCTGTACGTTTATTTTATTTGTAGAAATTTTTTATTATGATTAATATTCTATCTGTGTCACTGTTACCTGATAAATAATTGTATTTTTTTTTTTTTCGCTATTACTATTTGTAAATTTTGCACCTGATTATTAATTAATCAAATACAATAGCGATTATGTTTTTATGCTTGTTCATTATTATTTTATAAAATTAAAAGTGTGAAATTGATACACTTTTTTTGCTGCTAATCTTTTATCATACGAGTTTTTATTAATAAATATTATTTTTTTAAGAATTTAATTAACCAAATTTATTTACGTTTTTTTTGTAATGTTATTATTCTTCGTTTTTTTTGTGTGTGGAATTATTGATTGATTTTTATTGGAAAATAAGTCAGTGTTATGCATGATGTGTTTAGACTTTTCTTTATATAAAATTTCTATATTGATTAGCTGGTACATTTATATATAATAGATAAACAACTGATTTATCTTATAGGCGTTATAAATAATTACCGTATTTTAGGGACTATAAGACGCACCGAACGATAAGACACACCACAAATTTATAAGATGATTTTAAGAAAAATAAATTGTAAAAAATTGTTACCTTCAAACCATAAGACGCACGCAAAATTTGAGTCTATTTTTCAAAGTAAAAAAATCGCGTCTTATAGTCCGTAAAATACGATAATATTAATTATAATTATTTAAAAATAAAACGAGAAAATAATTAAATTTAATTTTGGGTCATAGTCGACGATCATTGTGACGTTTTACTTTTTGTTTGTCTTATTTTTAAGCTTCTTTAACTTAGCTTTTATGCAATTTTTTAAGTTTAATAAAGGGAACAATAGAAAAAATTGTTTAAACTAAACTATACATAAATAAAAAGGTATAAATCGAACACACCTTTTGGTGTACTTATGTACAATGTAAATATTATTAATTATGTAATATTTATTTATATTTACCTACGTTGGTTGAGTGTGTGGTATGATATTACCAGATGTTTGTTTTTGGCTGTGTTGTCTTATGGCACTTTAATTAACAATTAATTAAAAATGATTTCTTTAAAGGATTTACTAAAAACTTAATCAAAAAAATGTCCCAAAACGTGTATGTACTTATCATTATCGTTATCCGGTTATCGGTATAAACCTAGTAAATTCTTTTCATTTTATTTATACTTTGATTTTGTTTTTATTACATAATTAAATAAAATTTTTTATGTCGTGATATTTTTATTGTTATATTCACTGTTTTTTTTTTTTTGTTTAATATTATAAAAAAAAACAATTTTATTTTAATTAAAAAGAATTATTTGTTTTGAATGTTGTGTTGGATGTGCGTTCGTTTTTACACTCTGTGTTGTTTGCGTTTGTGTTTAGAATTATTATTTTTTTCTATTTGTTTGTTTTTAATGATTTATTTATTCATTATTTATTTTAACGTTGGTGGAATTGTTTTAAATATTTATTTATTTATTTACAAAATGATTAAAATTGATTAAAATGGTTGGTTGATGTAATAAATATTAGAAATAACAACAATATACACTACCACCACCTAAAACGTTTTATTTATTTTTTCTATTATTAATTTAATAAGCAACTACTATGTTGTCATCAATTAATTAATTATTTCTAAATATTAATATTTTATATAGAAAATAAATAAATTAATTAATATTTCTATTTTTTCTCTCTCTAATTCCTATAGAATCCTGAATCATGGGTCGTTGTACATCATTTACAATCACAATCTGGTATTTTAGATCCAGATGATCGTGTTAATGATGTGGCTGATGATCGTGAACAAATATTGGCAAGTTATGATGATCATCCAGGTCCTGATCCAAGTGTACCGCAAGGTGGTGGTGACGGTGCCAGCGGTAGCAGTTCTGTAGGTACCGGAAGTCCAGATATATTTCGTGGTGGTGCTGAAACAAAATTTATTGCCACTGATGAAAATACACCTCATATTGAGGTAACAGATGTAACAGAGCCACCGCCCGGCTTAGGATTACAGGTGCGTCGTGGCAGTGAGCCATCCCTGCATCAGGCGGTGATCACTGAACAAAGAAATCAGCCATTTATTAAGCAACAACAGGATCCAACAAAACGTTGGTCGGCGGCACCAGTGTGCCGCAGTGATAATGAACCTCCGGAACGTATTCTTGGGCCAGCAGGTATGAATCCAAATGCTACATATTTATCACCAGCTTGGAATGTCGCAGAAAATGATATGGAAGAGTCTCACAATGAAATGTCCACAAGTTTTACACGATCTGGACGTTTATCTATGCAATTTTTGGGCGACGGTGCTGGGTAGGTGTTTTTTTATGATTCTTTGATTTTTGAACCTTATGTTTATTTTTTTTCTTTTAATTATTTAGCTATCGATGGATGGACGCTGCGGATAAAGTATCAAACAATAATTATAATTTTAATTCGAAATCATTACCACGTGAAGCTAAACGTAAAGAACCATTAGGTCAAGCATACGAATCGATACGAGAAAAAGATGGTGAAATGTTGTTAATTATAAATGAGCGTGGTGGACCATTAGGATTGACTGCTGTACCAGATTCAGACAATGGTGGTCTGTTAGTGCAAGCAGTTGAACCTGGTAGTCGTGCTGAGCGTGGTCGACTGCGCCGTGGCGATCGTATTCTGGAGATTAACGGAACCAAATTAATTGGTTTGTCTGATAACACAGTTCAGGATCATTTACGACAATGTTTAACAGCACCTGAATTACGTGTTCGTGTAATACGAGGTTCGAGTATATTAAATAAATTACGCAAAGATAATAAAATCTCAGAACTAATCGAAGCCGCTGAAAAACCTTTAACCACTAAAGTAGCTACAGTTTCACCGACGCGCAAAGTTCCAGGTGCAAATGCAACTGGACATCATGGTACATCTCTGCAAGTAGCAAATACACGACGACTTGGCCGTCTGATTGAAATATCGTTACGTAAAGGTCCACATGGATTGGGCTTCAGTGTGACGACTCGTGATAATCCAGCTGGTGGTGATTGCCCAATCTATATTAAAAATGTATTACCTCGGGGTGCAGCTATAGAAGATGGACGTCTGAAACCAGGAGATCGTCTTCTTGAAGTTGATGGAATATCAATGACAGGAAAAACTCAAACAGAGGTTGTAGGTATCTTGCGTGCTACTCAACCAGGAGCAACAGTTAATATTATTGTGTCTCGCCAACAAGAATTAAATGAGCTTGACGAAAGGCAAATTGTAAGTATTAAAAAAAAATTAGAGAAAAAAATGCATTTAAATTGTATTTCTAACTTGCTTTAGGGCTATATCGCGGAACAAGAACAGGATCAACACAATACCCCACCGAAGCCACCACCGCCTATTTTACCACAGAAACCAACATTAAAATCTAGTATGCGTCACACAGATCATCAGACCCATACGAAAGTGACACAAAATACCAATGACGCTATAAATTTCACAGTTATTAATGAATCTGGTGGCTTTGATTCGATATCCTCGAGTGACACAAATCATATATTTCCATGGCGGAATCGTGAAGTTCTTACATTGCATATTCCGGTGCATGACACCGAAAAAGCTGGACTTGGCGTCAGTGTTAAAGGTAAAACTGGACCAGCAAACAGTGGTAGCAGTAGTGGTGGCAGTTCTTCATCAAGTGGCAGCGGAATGAACAAACATGATGGGGATCTCGGTATTTTTATTAAAAGCGTACTGCATGGCGGCGCAGCGTCTAGAGATGGACGTCTCAAAATGAATGATCAACTGTTAAGTGTTAATGGCGTTTCGCTACTCGGCCAAAATAATGCAGAGGCCATGGAAACATTACGTCGTGCGATGTTACACACCGGTGGTAATTTTCCAGGAATGATAACGGTCACTGTTGCAAGAAAAATATCACGTTCCAATAGTTCGGGCGATTCATTGGAAGGTGATAATTCAAACACAAGTGAACAATCTGGAGCCACTGTTATTTACTTAAATTCTGAAAACAACAAACAAAACATAAATCAATTTAAAATAGGAAGTGCCATTATTGGTTCATCAAATAATTTATGTAATAATAATAATAGTAACAGATGGAGTAATCCAGTTTTAGACCGGCTAACTGGCGGAACAGGTAGTAATGCACCAAATAGCAGCCATATAAATCGACCTTCTCCACTTATGACGCATGGATTACGGAATGACAGTTATTATATTGCAACAAATGATAACTGGAGTCCACCATTATTACAGAATCAACTACAACAGCAACAACAACACCAGCAACTACAACACCAAAAACATCAAATGCATGCCAATGTGCAACAACTAAATAATAATCTTATAAATAATAATTCAGTATTAATTGAAGAGGACCCAGAGCCAATGTCACCGTGAGTTTGTATTTAAATGCACAAATCATTATGTTCCTTTATAATATATTTTTTTAATTCTAATTCTTTTAACTATAGAACATTACCATCACGTTTAAGTGATGTTAATAGTACGATAAGCAATACAAGCACTTCCACAATAACAATGAATAATTCACAACAGAATACTTCGACACCAATAACAGATGCAACATACGCAAGTCAATTGTCTCTTGATACAAATGCTTCTGCTGAAGCATTTAGTAGGGATGCAATTGGTCGACGATCAATGTCTGAAAAACACCATGCAGCGTTAGACGCTCGTGAGACGGGTACTTATCAAAGAAATAAAAAGATACGTGAAGAAAGAGAACGAGAACGCAAAACAAATCCCAAAGGACCAGGAGCTGGTAAGATTTTTTTTTCATTATATTTTTTTTTAATATTCTTAACTAAATTTTTTTTATTATTGTAGGGTCTGTTGAATCTTTAAGCGCTAATCGATTAAATCTTAATCAAAATCCGCAAGATTTAAGTGCAGAAGCTATGGATCTGGTTGGAGAGCTTGGGCCATCTTTAGGATTGAAGAAATCCTCAAGCTTAGAATCATTACAAACAATGGTACAAGAAATACAAATGTCTGATGAACCAAGAGGACCGAATGCATTACGTACGCCGCGTGGTCGTGGTCGAGATGAAAGTTTACGAGCTGCTGTTGAACGTCCACCAGAATCAAGTAATTTTCTTGCTACTATTTATATGGGAATGTTTTAATTTTTCGTATTATTTATTTAGAGCCACGAAAACATTGGCTATTAGAGGATGGCATAAGTGATGCAGAAGGCGGTTTTATAACTACGCGTAATGGTCCATTCCAGTCATCATTGAATGATGGCAAGCATGGTAAAAATCGTGCCAAAAAACCAAGCATATTAAAGGGTATCGGTCATATGTTCCGTTTTGGCAAACATCGCAAAGATGGTGTAGCACCGGCTGAAACATTAAGCGAGTTTGGTATCGGCACTAATCCTACAGCGGCTACAACACAACAAATTGATGCAATTAAACATCAAATGGCACAACCGCAGGAACAACAACAGCAACAAAATGGACGACCAATGGGTGGGCCACCAATGTATCAACCGCCACCACCACCAATTGCAAACGGTGGCAATAATATTAGTAATTCTACAGTGCAAGTATCAACAAATGGAAATCATGATCAAATATTCAATCAGCGATATTCACATTATGTAAATTATGAAGAATTACAACAACAAATAAGGTAATTAATTTAGATTTTTAATTATTTTATTAAGTTCTTTTGGGTATATCACTCTTTCATATTAATAATTCTTTCCATTTGTGGGAGTTTTTCGTTAAAAAATAATTGATAAATTCATTGATAACATCATTAAATTATTCTACATAATTGTTAATTAATTAATAAATATATAAAATATGTAAATAATTGAATGACTTACTTACTAACCCAACTATCTGATCACAATCTGACCCAATCATTCACAACACATTTATCTAATAAATAATACATTAATTGCATAATTAAATTAAATAATAGTTCATCAAATGATCATCTGTCTGAGTCGACAATTGCCCAAATGCGACGTCAAGTAATGGTCCAAAGAGGGAAGGTCGAAGAGGAAAGGTAAAGGAAATAATTGTTTCACCTCCTTTTTGTTCTATTTTATTCATTTATCTTACTTGTAATATTGCACCCTGTTTTTTGTTATTATTTTAAATGTTTTCCTTCATTTTGCATGGTTTTATGTGTGTGTTTGTTTGTTTATTTTCGCTGTTTTCTTTCGCTTTCAAATTGATTAAATAATTTTTTAATTTTCCTTATTTTTTATTATAAATTGTAGCCGCCGTTATCAGCATTATCATTCACAACGCTCAATGCGAAGTTCATCGTCTATTTTACATGCCCAGCAACAACAACACCAGCAACAACTACAAAATGGTAATGTTCAACATGAGCAACATGGGCATCACTTACAGCATTCTCAGTCACATCATTCGATACAACGAAGTAACTTAAGTGATCAGCATCAACAGCTAACAGATCAGCAACAACGAAATCAGAGACCCGTTTCTAGCTATTATGAATATGAGACAATACAACATAATTCGCAACAAAGAAAATTAAGTGCACCAACAACACCAGTAAAACAGCAACAGTGGACTAATCATTCCAGTAATAATAATAATAATAATAATAATAATATAAAATCGCAAACCAGTCGTATGATTAATATGGAAGCGGCGACAACAACAAAAACGACATCAACGACAGCATTAAATGGTGCACGTAGTCGTGGCCCATTTATAACTCAAGTAACAATAAGTGATCATCAAAGTAATAATAATAATAATACACATCATGGACGTAGTAGTAGCAGTAGTAATAATAGTGAAAATAGAGGAAATTTACAACCGCCAGCCTCAAAAGTATGACTATAGGATTCTTTTTTTTATTTTTTTTTTTTTTTAAATAATAATACAGAAAAACTTAATTTTTTTTTTAAATAATAATAATAAAGTGTTTTTTTTTTTTATTTTAATTTTTTAATTATAAAGTTAAACAATAAAAAATGCAAATAAAATGCAATTGTAAATAGAGAAAATAAATAAACATAAGAAAAGCAAATTTGAATGCCTGCAATAAAGAAATAAAAATTTCCCTTCATATATACATACTAGAATTTTAAAAAAGAAAAGAGTTTAGCTTTTACGACAAGCTGCTTTAATTCCATTTTTATACGTTTTAATGTGTTTTTTTTATATATATATATATTTTTTTTAATTATTATTATTATGTTTAAGTTAATTAATTATTTTATAATAGTTTGTCTACTTATGTATCATTAATGTATCTCATATGTATTTTATATAATAATTAAAGAAAAAATATTTTATGAAAATACCCATGAATATTTAATAATAGGTATTTTTATGCGTCTAAACTAAATATATGTTTAAGTTGAAAAGTGCGCCACCTATTAAAAATACTATCTATACTTAATAGCAAAACTAGTGCATATACAATATCAATGTGTATATGCTAAATAAATTAATACAATTAATTTGTTAATTAAATAGCATAGCTTAAAGACTCAATTGTTAAAAATTTAATAAAATTTTACATTTGTTTAATTAACTGTAATATCTTATTAATTAAATCAAACGATTTTTAAGATATTTTAAACTTCAAAAAGTCACATTTGACAAATAAGTCGACATTTTGTGACATAAATTCTAATCTGGTAATAAAATAATGCCACGCCGCCGAATAAAAAAAAATAGATCCGTAGTAGTGTATTCCAAATGTGTTTAGTGTAAAGAAATATAAAGTTAGATGTGCCGGTAAATTAAAAACAAATGTGAGTAAATAATTAACAATATATATAATAATACTATTAATTACTTAAAGAGGAAAATTTTCAAATAAAATATGAAAAAATAAAGATAAAGAAATGAATTTAGACACGTTGCTGCTTCATAATCAAGTAATTTTTTTCTTTCGTTTGTTTAAACAGAATGGAGGCGGCATTAAATTCTTCTAAATTTAGACTTAATGTTGAAAAACAGGAAAGTTTGGTTAAATTAGGAATATTAACAATTGCTGCTATTTTATGTAAAGTATACTATTTTAAAAATTGCAAAAAAAAAATATTAAAATAATTATGTTGTAATTTATTTTTATCATCTCTATATATATATAGCATTTGCCACACGTTTATTTTCTGTATTGCGTTTTGAAAGTGTTATACACGAATTTGATCCGTACTTTAATTATCGCACAACTAAGTATTTAGCGGAGCAAGGTTTCTATAATTTCCATAATTGGTTTGATGATAGAGCATGGTATCCATTAGGAAGAATTATTGGAGGTTAATATTTTAATTTAAACTATTGAATGTGAGCAAAATGTTATTTTTATGTATTCTATTTTAGGTACAATATACCCTGGATTGATGGTAACATCTGCTACATTGTATAGACTTTTATGGTTGTTAAATATCACAATAGATATAAGAAATGTATGTGTATTTTTGGCACCATTTTTTTCCTCGTTAACAACAATTGTAACATATCTTTTAACTAAGGAAATACATGTAAGTACGTAAGTCTAGATACAGATTTATTTGTAATGCAATTACATTTAATTTAATACATTTTGTCTCTTGTTCATAATTTTATAAACAGAGTACGGGTGCTGGTTTAGTTGCAGCAGCAATGATATCAATTGTTCCAGGTTACATAAGTCGTTCTGTAGCCGGCTCTTATGATAATGAGGGCATTGCAATATTCTGTATGTTACTAACATATTATATGTGGATAAAAGCTGTGAAAAGTGGTGGAATTCTATGGGCCACCTTAGCTGCATTAGCATACTTTTACATGGTTGGTTCAATATAAACAAATTATTCATTTTTATTTTGCATACTAAAGTTAATTTATGTATATTAAGGTTTCTTCCTGGGGTGGTTACGTTTTTCTTATTAATTTAATACCACTTCATGTTTTGGCATTAATGGCTACTGGAAGATTTTCACACAGAATTTATATCTCCTATAGTATATTATATTGTGTCGGCACAATATTATCTATGCAAATATCATTTGTTGGTTTTCAACCGGTACAAAGTTCTGAACATATGCTGGCGTTCGGTGTATTTGGATTATGCCAATTACATAGTTTGGTAGATTACATTCGATCTCGTATGTCTAAAGAACATTTTGATGTATTATTCCAAGCATTATGTGTGACAATCATTTCTGTATCTATATTTATTGGCGTTGTGTTAACAATAACTGGTAAAAAATAATTTATACTTGTATTGATTTTTTAGTTATTATATTTTATTTTTATTTGCAAAGGTAAAATATCACCATGGACTGGACGTTTTTATTCATTACTTGATCCATCATACGCTAAGAATCACATTCCAATTATTGCATCCGTATCTGAACATCAACCTACATCATGGTCTTCGTTTTATTTTGATCTTCAGGTAAATTTAATTTTGTAAAAAAAAATTGTATTAATTTAATTAAACATAAAATGATGATTCATGATAGGAAGAGATTGAATGTTTATTTCAACATCTTGAAAATAATTTTTTATACTGAAATATTTATTGAAATTTTATTTTATTTATTAAATATTTTTGGCTGTAGGTGCTAATAATTGTTTTTTTTTTCTTTTCTTTTAAAGATTTTAGTATTTCTATTTCCTGCTGGTTTATACTTTTGCTTTTCAAAATTATCAGATGCAAATATTTTTATAATATTATATGGAGTAACAAGTATATATTTTGCTGTAAGTATTTTATCATAATAAAAATTTCACAAATATCATTATTTATTTATTGATTATTATTGTTTTTTTTATAGGGTGTAATGGTACGTCTAATGCTTGTTTTAGCACCAGTTATGTGTGTTTTATCAGGTATTGCTGTATCACATTTATTATCAAAATATATAAAAAATGTTGATCATCAAGTACCTAGTGCAAATAAAACGAATGAAATAAAAAAACATAATAAAAAATTGGAACAACAACAATCATATATAAAAAGTGAAGTCGCAATATCATTTGTAGCAATTATTAGCTTTCTTCTAATAACATATACATTTCATTGTACATGGGTTACATCGGAGGCATACAGTTCACCAAGTATTGTACTTAGTGCTAGATCACATGATGGTGGCAGAATTATATTTGATGATTTTCGTGAAGCATATTATTGGTTAAAAATGAATACACCAGAGGTAAATTTTTCGCAATTAAAAAACATAGATTAGTATTATTATTAATGAAGATGACGAAACTAGGCCGAGCTTGAGTTGATTACTTTAAACCATTAAGTTTTCTATCAATGATTAAATGATAATCTGATTTCATTAATTTATTTATTAATTTAAATATACAAAAAACAACAACATAATATGATGACATTTAGGCCGAATTGAATTTTTGATTAAAATATGTAATTTATTGCAAATTATTAAGTATATAATATTGGTTGAGTGAAAATTCCCAATTACCTATATGTTTAAATACATTTTCGCGATTGTTGTATATTTTATCACATTATTTTGATAAAAATTTATTTTGGCGAAGCGAATAATATATATTTATCTGATTATTTTTGATTAATAATTTTCTTTATTATTATTTTGTTTTATATATGAGTAATATGGTTTTTTATTTTTAATTTGAGGATGCACGAGTAATGTCTTGGTGGGATTATGGTTATCAAATAACGGCAATGGCAAATCGAACAATATTAGTTGATAATAATACATGGAATAATACTCATATATCGCGTGTGGGACAGGCAATGGCATCATCAGAAGATAAAGCATATGAAATAATGCGAGAATTGGATGTTGATTATGTTTTAGTTATATTTGGCGGGTTAACTGGATATTCATCAGATGGTTAGTTTTATTATTATTTTTGATTATAAATTATTATTATTATTATAAAATATTCAATTATATGATGATATAGGAAGAGCTTGAGTTTTAAATAAATTTATATCAAATGCAACAGTTGAGTTTATTCACAAAGTAAATTCCTCTTGTATTTTGATAAACAATGATTTTAACACTTTGATCACTGATGATTGATTGTATTTTATTATAATAATAATACTTATTTATTTGTTTTTAATCAATTTATTTAATATTATTGATAATTATTATTTATTTGTAGATATTAATAAATTTTTATGGATGGTTCGAATTGGTGGCAGTACAGATCGAGGATCACATATTAAAGAAACTGATTATTATGCATCAAGTGGTGATTTTCGTGTTGATAAAGAGGGATCACCAGTTTTATTAAATTGTCTAATGTACAAAATGTGCTATTATCGCTTTGGTCAGGTAAATATTGATTTAAATAATTAAACAAACAATTTAAATTTCAATGATGATATAGGAAGAGCTTGAGTTTGTGACTAAAAAGTCATAACTAAAATGATTTAAATTTAAACGAAACTGAAAAGAATAAAATAATTTTTCTTATTCATTTATTTATGTTAATCCTTTGATAATAAATTTTTTATTATTTTATTTCTTTTAGGTATATACCGAAGGTGGTAAACCGCCTGGTTATGATCGTGTACGCAGTGCTGAAATTGGTAATAAAGATTTTGAATTGGATGTTCTTGAAGAAGCGTACACAACCGAACATTGGCTAGTTAGAATTTACAAAGTAAAAGATTTAAGAAATCGTGGCGTTTAGAGCGTTTATTCAAGCAATATTTGAGCACTTGTGTAAAATTAAATTAATAACGAAGAGAAGAATTGGTGCAGTAATTATGCGTGAGTCATTTCTTTAGCTCAAAAGGTATTCTTTATTATTATTTTTTTTTAAATTGAATTGTAACGAATATTTTTTTATAAAATACGTTAATTATTTAACTATATATGTATATGCTCGCTCCAGTATATATATATATAATAGTTTAATGCTTTAATTCTATCTTCGTTTGAGTTTTAAACTGCCAAGTCCAATACAACATTGAAACACACACATAACATAATATTCCTTAAAATGAACAAATTTATATTATTTTATAGTTTTCTTTTTTTTTTTTATATATATATTTATATAATAAAAATTATTTGTACTGATTATATATTGTTATATATATATAATATATATATATAAGTTTTATTATAAATAGAAAGTAATTACATGAACAAACAAGAATAATAATAATCATTTATTTAAAAAAAAGAAACAAAATTCCATGATTTTTTTTGGTTAATAATTATATAACTTTTGCCTTTTTCTCTCGACACATTCAAAGTAATTTTATTTTTTTAATTAAATTTAAATAAAAATAATTTGTTTTTCTTTTCTTTTAATATTTGATTGAAACGTTTTTTTTTTATTTTTTCAATTTAATTATCAATTTATTTAATATTAAATACAATAAAAATTATTTACAAAATGAAAAATAGAAAATAGTTTGTTTTTTTTTGAGAATTTTTATTCATTCCTTGGTTAATTTTTTATTTTTACTAAGATTAAAATTTTAATTGCACCTTGATTAAACATTTCGTAGTTTGTTGGTTAATAATTTATAATATGGTTTAATTTGATTGTTTCTATTCAATTAATTACTATACTACTATCGGGGATTAATATTCTATGACTTTGACTACACTTTATGGTTTTTGTTTTTTTTTTAAACGGTTTTACTTTAAAACTGTGGGTTTTAAAAATCTGCATAAATATTTTTCTGTATTGTTAAAGGAAGGATATTTATGTAGAATTTATAAGCACCACCGATAAATAAAATGTGTTTCAGTGCTGTGGATACACTACACACAAGAGATTCAATAATTTAATTAAACAAATTTAGTTTATTTGTACTTTTAAAAATCGCGATTAGTTTCTTTATGCTGGAAAAACCATTATTATTTTTTTTTTTGGATAATAGAACACATAATTTTCCAATATTGTTGTGCTTTTTTCCTTTATTCTAAGGAATAATAATTAAAGAAATGATAAGAAAACAATATTCTAACGATTGTGATTAAATAATTATTATTTTATTTTAACGATAATTTGGCGTCAAAACACACGCAACAATTTAATTTAAATAAAAAAAATATTTATAGATAATTTTTTGCGTTTCTAAATGTCTATTTTTTTCTTTTCTTCTAATTAATTAATTAATTTGGTAATTTTTCGTCTTTTTTTATAAATCGTTTCACATGGAGTGATTATTATTGAAAAGAAAAAAACATTTTTTCGCACACGACATTGGATAATTAATTAAACCCAATAAAACAACTACTTATTTATAAATATGTAATGTGACATCCGTTCCTTGTAATTTCATTTAATATAAAAAACAACAACTCTTAATTACTTTTATCTTTTCATTCATTTTTATCGTTTTCTTTTTGACTAAATTATTTATAAAATAAACACATCATATTGTTTTTCTTACTTCATTTCATTTCCTTTGTCTTTATATAAATAATTATGGTTTTGTTTTTTTTAAATATACATTTAATTATTATTAGTATTATTTATATATATATATATTTTTTTATGATTAAATAAAATCATTATTACAAATTTTAAATATTAAATTAAAAATGTCAACAACAAGATGATTTAGCTGGTTCAGCAACAACTAAATTAATATCTAAACTGCTTGGTCGTGTAAAACCCGTTTTAATACCATCCCAACCGTCTTCAACTTTATATTCACCAGATTGTATACGACTATAGATTTCTTGTGTAACTAATGAGAATGCATCCTCAACGCATATGCCTGTTCGTGCTGATGTTTCCAAAAAATGTAAACCATGTTGTTGTGAGAATAGACGTGCCTCCTCTTTACTGACCTCACGTCTACCACCATTACTCACTAAATCTAATTTACATCCAACTAATGCAAAAACAGGACGATGTGGCTCTATATGACGTTTTGCTTCCATCATCCATAATGGAATGTGTTCAAAACTGGCATGATTACATATATCGTATACTAATAATACACCAACTGAATTACGATAATATGATTTTGTTATTGAACGAAAACGTTCCTGGCCAGCTGTATCCCATAATTGTAATTTTATTCGTGTGCCATCTTTAACTTCAATTAAACGTGCAAAAAAATCAACACCCACAGTTGGATCCGATAACTAAAAGTAAAGAGTAAGTGACATTTATATATATATGATTTTATTTAACAAGTATAATTTTATTGATAAATATAATTGTGGCGTTTTTTGTTTTAAAATTTTGATTAGATAACAGTAGAAATTATCACTATTGTAGCGTTCATATTTTTTATTTTTTTTTTATTAATAAAATTATGCAATATTACGTACCTCTGCGAATTTACCATCCGTAAAGTATTTTAGTAAGGAACTTTTTCCAACCGTACTGTCACCAATTAATATTAAACGAAATTGATAATCAAAAATTGGCTCAACCATTTTTGTTGTCAATTTATTTTTAATTTTTTTGCTCTATTTTTTACTTATGTGTAACACAAATATGAATTTTATTTACGCTAAATGGGAACGTCAAAGTTCAATTTAAAAGTTCTTTCACAGTCAATGTCAATTAATATTTTTGTGTGTTTTAGAGAATTTATTTATTTTTCTTTCATTTCTTTGTTCGTTTAGATAATTAATTAATATATAAATAATTATTTAATTAATAGAAAAATTAATATTTGTTTGTCACTTTATATATATATGTATATTTTTTTGCGTTTTTATAAAATTGACTTTTATATGCATAAATGAAGTTTATAACGATTGGCATAGCCAACTTCATTCATATTTTTATTGTATAAAGCAAAAGTTCACAATATTTAACGAAAGGAGAAATTAGATAGCTATTTTATAGTAGGCGACTATTGTGCCATCTAAATCACTAAATATATATTACAATCATGGAAAGTATTCAATGTCGAAATATAGGAATCTAGTAAGGATCATATCAAACGGGTTAATTTAAGTTACTTGTTGTTTTGGGGCTAATAAAATTCAATTTTTAACATTACTAATAATTTATTATTTTCATTTTTATAATCAGACTAGATTCATATTTATTTTGTTTATATATATTATTAATAATAATTTTTTTAAATATTTAAACTACAATAAATAAACAATAATATTATTGTATTTAAAATTAAAACATTAATTATTTTGATATGTTTAAAACGTTTTGATGATCAGTACCATCTTCATTAAGTAATAAATTTTCAACTTGTTCATCCGATAATGCTTCCTTATCCGATCTATAATAAAATTAAAATATATAGTTTACAATTGTTTGTATAAATTTAACAAGAATTAAACCTGCTAAATAAGAAAAAGTCATTGGACGACGTATTAACTTCTGATTCACTGTTACGCCTCTCTAAACTTTTACCAACTTTTTGTATTCCTAAAGTAAAGACATCTTTTACACGATCACCGGCATCAATTAATATATCAAAACTTTGACGTCTCCCTATTTTATATAATAAATTAAGAAATAAAAATCAGTAAACAAATATATATAGAAGTTAAAGAACTAGCTATCTACCAGAGTTTGTTTTTGTTATCCAATTACTAATTCCTTCATTATTAGTTTGATTTTTCTCTTGTTTCTCATCTGTCCCATTTGTATCAATAATGTTAAATACTGTGCATGTTACTTTCTTACTACCATCATCCTCATCCGTAGATGTAGTTGGTGTTGTCGATGCTGACGTTACACTTAAATCCTGACCAGGTGTCAACGCCTGATTATCATCAATAATGGAATTGTGCTGTGAGTAACCAGAGCTTGTACTTTCTGAATTTGTTAAACAAATATCCGTCCACTGTTCAATATCATCGTTAGGATTACTAGAGCCACTACTTGCTGTCGTTGCTAATTCACTTAACAAATGGGGACATTCATTTTTCTCAAAATACTGTTGTCTTATTGGACTCGATTTTAATGTCAATGTACTCGGTATATCTAAATATTCATCATTTGTATTCAATTCATGATTATTATAAATTAACTCATCAATATTATCATCGATAATTGCTGTATTATGTGTATTATTTCTTAATTCTTTCGTTTTCATTAATAATCGATTTTTTTCCTCACGCATTTTATGAATTTCTTCCGAAATTTGTTCTAAATTTTTTAATGCCTCATTATAAGTTAATTTTGCTTCAGATACTTTTGCTTCCAAGTCAGCTATTCGTTTTTTATGTTCTTTTAATAATCCATTGTAATTTGCTCGTGTCTCATAGTATGGTCTTCGCCATAAAAATAAGAAATATTTAAATAGTTTTTTATTCAAAAAGCAAAATTATAATGAAATTTAATTAATTTATATTTATTATAGAAAAAAAAAGAAAAAGAAAATTTAATTTTATTAAAATCATAAATAAAAACTCACAAACATAAGAAACTGTTTTGATAAACCAATAAATTAATCATAAGTAGTGTTCTTCGTGTATTTAAACTAAATTAAAAAAAAAAAATTAAAATTAAATATTTTAAATAAAATTGTTTGTAAATGAATTGATGTTTTGTAAATGAAATTGATTGATTGATAAAATAATTTAAATGAGAATGTCGTGAGTTATTGAATAGTTAAAAATAAATCTATATGCATAAATACCTGGACGCTCGTATGGCACTTTTTAATTGTGCTTGAAGTTTAGCAACACGATTATTAGCAACTTCCTGTTTTAATTCGCTTATCTTTAACAAATTTCGTGTATCGGTGGTTTCAATTTGTGATTGATTAACACGACTAGCTGCATGACTTAGCATCTCCTGGCAAGCAGTGTCTAATGTTGATTTTTCTCCTAATCCCTGTTCGGCTAAATAAACCATTTCCTTAGCAGCCGAATGTATAGACTTTGCCTTTTCATATTTAATAGCTGCTTCTTGTGTATCTTTAGCTAGCTACAATATATATATTAATTAATTAAGCAAATATTTACTTAATTAAATTAAATTTTAAAATTACCTGAGTGGCATATAACCGTGCCTCATAGTATGGTTTTGCTGTTTGTATTGAATTACCTAATTTGTGTGCTGATTGCTTAATACGTTCAACACTTTCTACTAATAATTTTTTAAAATCACTTTTTGCTTCCTAAAAAAACAGAAAATAAAGTAATAAAAAAATATAAATAAAACGAAAAGATATTAAAATTGATTTTTCATTAAAATTAACATATTTATTTCACGGTTGAAAAACTTCTATTTTCCATATTTATCCTTGTTACAATTTTCGATAACGATTTAGCGAAGACACACAATTATTGACATTTCATTTTTTGAAAATAAACAAAACTTTTTCTTTTTTTAATCTAATTTATTACAAAAAATACTTACATCTAATTCAACCTCAAATTTATTTATATTATCCGTAGCGGAATTTAATTTTTCTAATTCAATCTGAAAAAAAAAATTATTATAATAATTTATTTAATAAAAATGTTAATCATATGAAAATATAATAAAAAAGTTTCCTACTTGAATCCTTGGATCCACTGGTGTATTATTATCAGACATTATTTATATTTTTAAATTTAAAATATTGCTTATTAAAATTGCTTTTTATTATACAAAAATTATAATAAAACTTCTCACAACAAAAATGAAACTTTTAAATTAACATTTAAAATTTTATTAAATCTAATTTAGCAGTCTTACGAAAACATTTATATTTTTTTTGACACAAGATATTTATTCGACATTTTTATTTCATTACTGTCAAAACTCGAACTAAACTTCGCTATTCAATTTTTATTAAATAAACCGCTCTTAACTCATGCGCAATTTTATTTTTATTTTTTTTGGTAATATTTATAGTAGGTGTAAAAAAATATTTAATTAAATTATAATTTAAAATGAATAAAAAATATTATTTATTCTCGATGATTACAAAATTTATGCAAATCATTTGTTATTTAATATAAATTTTGTTTAAATAATATTACTTCAAAATTTAAACCCTACAAATGCTATTCAGTTAAATATTATATAAAGGGTTGCCATAAGATAATATAGCCGCCAGAAAACACAAAATTCTCATTATTTTGTATTAAGTACATTGAGAGGAGAAAAAATTTGTTTGAGTAATTTTAGGATGCGTTTATTGCGCATAGCAAACATATACATTGCACCGCCGCCCTAATATAAATTATAAACAATTCATAAAATGCATGGGAGAGTCGCTCTCTTACTGTACAATTTATATAAAAACTCAACGAAAGTTTAGTCATAAATAGTAGCTGATCGTGTTAAGTTCAATATGTCTCTTATATGTTGTATTAAAAATAATTAAATTTTAATCATAGTTTTTATTACATTTAATTGTATTCTTTAGTTAGAGTGTTTTCTTTTCTATTTAATTTGTGTAAGTGTTATTAAATTTTTAAATTTCATAAATAACTATGTAAGAAATAAATAAAAATCAAGTTTTTATGCCATCTCGTCCGCTCTGCGGCTCATAACATGTTTTGTATAACAAAAAAAAAAAACGAAACAAATAAAAATTAATTTTATTGAAAATTAAATAAAAAAAAAAAACATTTAATGTTTCAATAAAATTGAAATTATAAATAAAATGAAAGAAAATTAAATAAAATGTTAAAAATATTATAAAATTTCCTCGTGCTTCTTTAATGGCTGAAAAACAAAAAAAAGCAGACTGCATTTGTTTTTCCGTAAATCCAAGACACCAACTTAGTTCAATCAACAGTGAAGACACTGGATGGTGTGCTGTAACCAAAAAAAAAAAAAAAGCTTCGTTTTTATTGTAACAATTTTTGATACATTAAATAATTAAAAATTATTTTAATTTACTTTGGGTTATGCTCTTATGTTTTAGTAAAAGAAGAAAAAAATAACAATTTCATACGGACAAATATACTGTGGAAACCAAGAACTTAAAAAAGGAGAACGAAAAAAAAAAGGGATCAAGTTGAAGTTTTTAACTTCCTGAACACTACTTGAAAATAGTTTATGTTGCGAAAAAGTTGCTTCCCTTTAGTGAGCGGAGCTTTTTTTTTTTGCATTGTTTCTCATTAATTATGTGACATAAGTGAAGTGTTTTTTTTTTTGAATAATTATTTTCGATTAATCATTAAAGCACAACCGTCTTAATACACAAATTATAAAAATAGTGACAGGGTGTTACCTTTTATTATAATTTTAATAATTACACTTAGAATTCAATTAAAATTTATAAAGAAAAAGGTGTTTTTAGTTTTTTTTTTAAAATGAAGAAAAATAAAATTATTTAGTGTTACTGTCGTCGTTTTTAATCATTTTATTTATTCATTATTTTTTATAAACATTTGTGGGCGAGACCTGTATCTATCTATATTTTATTTATTTTACTTATTTTTTTTTTGTGTTATTTAGTTTCTTTCATTTATTTATTTATTTATTCAATAAAAATGTAATCGTAAAAATAAAATTATAAATTTTATTCTTTCTAACCGAATATTGTTATAGTTTTTAAATTTTTTATTTTGATTAAAATTACTTTTTTTTTTCCATTGATATTTAAATTAAATGAATTTAAAATTTCAATTTAATCTTATAATAATAATAATAATTTTATTTGAATTTTGTTCTTTTTTTTTTAGTGTCAACGTTTCAGTGTGTTTTTAATTTAAAAGAAAAACTTTGTTCAGTTTTATTATAATAATAATAATAATAATAGACTTTATTAGTTAAAAGCTTAAGATTTATTTTTCATTTTATTGTGTTATTTACTCTTTTATATATATATATATATATATATATAAATAAATCTATTTCAAGTGTCTTGTGCGCTTTTCTTTTAAAAATATATATAGATTTGACTTTGTTTTAATCGAAAGTTAATCAATCAAAGTAATAAAAAATTTTATTTTAGTTTTTTCGTATAATAATAATAAAGAAAATAAAAAGTAATAATTTGTTTGAAGAAGAAAGACAAACAAATCAATCTATTTTTGGAGTCACTTAAATTTCTTTTTGGAACGAAGACCACACATTTTTTTTTTTATGAAGAATAAACAAAACAAATAGAAAATCTGGCAGAGAAATTAAATGTCTATAGACGAAAATGATCAGCTGTCCGGGAATTAAATAAGGTAAATTTATTTCATTTATTTAATGCTTAATTTGACTTAATTTACGTTATTTATGTAAAAAATAAGTATAAAATTTATTTAGGTTAACGTATATAATGTTATAATGTTAATAATTTAAAATTTATAATTTGTATAAAATGTCGATAAAATGCGTGAAAAAATACGAAAAGTAACATAATTTATGTCAGTAGTTTGTTTATTTGAATAAATTATGAATTAAGGGGAATAAACAAGAAAAACTGGTATAATATTATAGATGAGATTTATTTTTCTCTTCTTTTCTTACTATAATTATAATACTGTGCAAGAATAAAATGTATTTATTTCCTTCTATTGTTAATTAAATTTAATTTATTCATTTAATTTTAATTTTATATAAAGTGACGTATTTTTAATATAAATATTTTAATTGTTTTCAATTGATTATTATCGGTGCCTAATTTAACTAATATTTTTATTAATATTATTTTTATTTTACAAATTAAAAAACTTTTTCTTTTACTTTTGGAAAACATTTTTTATTTACAATAAGAATTGAAAAAATAAAAATATTTAAATAAATTAGTAAATTAAGGCAGGTATTTGACATAAATAATTGACTTAAATGGTATTAACTCTAAAATACATTTATTTAATTTTATAATTATTTAAGTAAAACGAAAATATTAATTGTGTTAAACCGTTAGACTATTGTAATTCCTTAAAAATTTTTATGAAAAACAGCGATAAAATTAAAGTTTAGTGATTTTACGTTGAAAAATTAAATCAATCAAGGGAAACAGTTGATTTGGTTTTAATAGAATTCATGAGTTGTCAGTAGTTTTTTCTGTGTAAACAATAATAAATTTGCTTAATGATTCTATTTTGTTCTATTTTAGAGAATTGTTTTCGTTTTATAAATAAATTGCGTACAACTGCTGTTCCCTGGTTCATTGCTGTACATTTTTTTTTGAATTGTCTAAAATCATTGAACAATTCAGTTTTTTTTTTTTTTAAAGCGCTAATTACTTGCGAATTTTTGTTATTATTGTTTTGTTTCATTTTGAATTGTCAATGAATTGCGGTTTTGTTTTTTTTTTTTTTTTGCATTGCTTTATTCGCGCGTTTCGTTTGATAAAATTCATAAGTTAATTAATTATTGTTTTGTTCCTGTTGTAAAGTTTCTTCTTTATTATTTTTATTTAAATTTTTAATTACAATTTTTTATATATGTTATTTTAAATTTATTCTATTCGTATTCACTGTTGAAAACTGTTTTTATTTTTTATTTTCGTTACTCATAAAGAGTTTTTTTTTTTAATTATTTAATTATTTTGTTACAAAGTGTAATGCTATACTTCCTTGACGTTTATTTTATTAGCTGTTAAAACTTTTTTATTTTTTCTATAATTATTGAAATATTTCTTTAAATATTTTATTTGACACAATTTTTCATTTTTGTTTTGTTTTTAATTAATTGATAAGATTTATGATTTTAATATTTTACACCTTTAAGGTTATTAATAATAATAATAATAATTATTTTTTTTTTGATAATTTATCGTTTTTGTAAGATAAAAACATTTCTAGGTTTAAAGTTGAATGATTTGTTGTTTGTTCTACATAGTTGTGAGGTAAATTCACTTTGTCTTTACCTTGCTTAAGTTTTCCTTGTTGTTTATTTTATTTTATTTATTTTTTTTTGACTGACTTGTGTTTACCGATTACTTGCTACAAATTAAAAAACAATAAAAATATTATATAAATATGTTTAAAACATAAATAAATCTATTTTTAAATAACAAAAATATTTATTATTAGAGAAATTTCCCCTAAAGAAAAAAAGTTAAAAATAGTCGAGGAATATATTCGCGACTTCTGAATCATCATTATTGTCTGCGACTTTTCTACGTTTTTTAATTAAGTTTTTATTTTTTTTCTTAATTAAAAATTTTCGCTGTTTTTTTCCTGTATTTTTCGATGTTGGTGTTGTTTTGTTCGTAAATATTATTATTTTTCTTACTTTTAAAAAGATTTAAAGAACATTAACCTTCTCTTCGTCTTTAGTTCTTATTATTAAAACGTTTATTGTGGTGTTTTTCTTTCTCTACTTTGCTTATAAAATAGTCAATGTTTCTTATAATATACATATTTTTTTTGTTTCTTATTTATTTCTTCAGTTTTCTCTTATTCTGTAATAATTTTTTAAAACTTTTATTTCGATTAGTTTCTTGTTATTTTTAGGATTTATTTAAAATAATAATAATAATACTTACTTACTTAACTTACATCTTATGTTACGTTTCTTAGTTTAACATTACCCATTACATTATATTTATTTGTATTTTAATTTCATTCTTAAAAGAAAATATGTTTTCTTTTGCCTTTCAATTATATATATATATATATATACATATAAACATAGAATTATGTTGTTTATAAATAGTTTCATTCAGCTCATGTGTGTTTAATAAATGATTATATTTATTTTTTCTCCATTTATTCTTGCCTTTAATGTTTGATAAATTCTCCTCTATGTCGTTTATAGTTTTAACTGTTTTGCTTTTAAAGTTGTAAAAGTATAATAATTAATTAATTCGTTATGATAATTAATTCATAAAAGCAAAAGCAAAACAGAAGATAATAATAATACAGAAGCTGCACAATGGAATAAAAAATAAAAAAAAAAAAAGATTTTTTATTAATTATGTTTAAATGAATGACGTTGAAATGATGTTGAAAAGACGTCAAATGGCGCCAATTAATTAATTTATTTATTGTTTTACCTTTTTAATTATTTATTTATTTTTTTTGGCGTGTGTTTTGTTCTTCTTTACCTCTCCTAGAGCACACAAGTTATTACTTTTTGCTGCTATTTTTAATTACTTTTATTCATATTATTTATGTTTAAAATATTTATTTGTTATTTCTGTTTTGTTATCAATTTGAAAGAAAAATCATAAAATAAATAATAATTCTCTCTTGCTATTTATACGTATGTATATCAGAAACAAAATTCATGTGTTTTTCTTCTTCTTTTTCTAATTTATGTTATGTTTTAATGTTTTATTGGTTGTTTATTATTATTATTATTATATTACATATTATTGTAAATTAATTAAATTTATTTTATTAATGAATGATTTTATTATTTTTTGGGTAATTTTGATTGATTGATTTGATATTATTTTTTTGTTTTACTCTGAATATTTTCTTTACTTTTTAGTTTTCTGTGTTTTTTTATTTCTTTCTGCTCGTTTATTTTTATTATTTTTGCTAATAAAAAAACCTACATTTTTATTTTGTTAAATTTGAATATAGATTTTTATTTATTTATTCTCTTCTTGATGAAATTTATTTACATTATGTGGAGGAATCGTCAAGGTTTTTGTTTAGCATTTTTTTTTTCTTACTTTTATTGTGATCACCGTTGATTTAATATAGGAAATGGTTTTAGAATATTTTTTTGTAGAAGATATTGTGTATTTGTTGGTGTGCAAAACGTTTTACCTTATCGCGGATAAAATTTACATTATTTACTAAAGTATTTTTTTTATAAATCACACTACGATTGTTTTTCATTCATTCAGCGGTTCTGACCTATTGTTGAAAATTTATTTCATGGTGAATGATATTAATTCGCGTTATCATCTGTGTCGTATTACAATTGAAAAACATTTAGTAAAATACGACCACAGAAATGCATACATAATTAATTCATATACTAATATTATTTTTTTATCATAATTAACAGAATATTTGATTAAATTAATTTTTCTTTATCTTTTAATCTTTATTTAATCTTAATAAAATTTAAATCAAATTTCTTGTTGTCGGTGTTTATAGGTATAAACATTTTTTTTTTGTATACAAAACAGGATGTTTCATAAATATATATTCGTGTAATTCTTGATGATCCCACAATTTCTTAGTTTTGTTTCTATTATTATTTAAAGTTTACCTTAACAACCGGTGGTTGAACCTTAATGTAGCGGAAATTTATAAGTTTTTATAATTATTATTATTATTATTTTAGTCCCCGGTTATTGGTTTTATCAAAGTTTTTTCTTTTTGCAAAAGAGCAGAAAAAAAAGTTCTGGATAACTTTTTTTTTGTACATTTATTTTGTTGGAATATTGTTGATGACGATGATGATGATGATGATGGAAACACACAAAAGCCAACATTATAAATTTATAAATAATTTTATATTATTTTAAGGAAAACAAGACGATGAGAAAGAAGTAGAAAAAACAACTAAATTAAATTAAAATAAATAAATGTTTGAACATTGTCAGTTGGATGGATAAATAATTTATAATTCATCTGCTGTATTGTTTACATTAAGCTCTCTTTACTTATATTTCTTTTCTTTATTTATTTCTTTTTTTTTGATTAAATGAAAATAATATTTCTTTTTTTTCGTTTCTGTGTATATATAAATAAGAAAAAAAGAAAAATTATTATTGTTGTTGATCTTTGAATGTTTGAATTTTCTTCAAAATTTTATTGTTTTGAAAAAAAAAACGGAAATTTAACCCTTTTATGTCGTTACATCATCATCCGTTTGGTGTTTGTTAGGCGCTTAGTAAAGTTTATTTATTTTCTGTTTACCTTTTCATTTTCTGTTCATGATCTATGACTTTTATGTTTTTTAGTAAAAATTTTATTTTAATTAAATTGTACAAAAAGAAACAATGAAATTAATGAGATATGCTAATTAACTTGTATGCAATTTTCTATCTCGCTATTTTATTGTATATATAAATTTACACTAGAATTTTGTCTTATCCGTTTATTTAGTTTTTTATAAGTTCAATAACATTTCAATGACAATTTATGTTTTGCTTTTATCTTATTTATTTTTTTTTTTTGTATTGTATTGTTTTAGTCACCTTGTTATTAACATTGCATTTAATAATCATAATTATAATTATAATTTTTAATAATAATGAAATTAAATTATAATAAAGATTATTATTAATTTATTAGTAATGTTTGTGACTAAATATACTATATTGTCTGTCGCCCCCATTCTTCACTTATTTTCTATTTCCTTCTTAAATTTATTTACTTAATTATTAATTCATTATTATTATTATTATTATATTTTTTTATTTATTACTGTATTTCAGTTTTAAATAAAAATATATATATTTTCGAAAATGATGTAATAAAATAAATAAATAAATTTTTTGTTTTTTAAATTAAATGAAAAAAATAATAAGCAAAGAAGCAAAAAAAGAAAAAAACTATTTTTTTTTTCTGTTTTCTATGTAAATATGTGCTATTGGTTGTTATCAATACAAATACAGTAGATTCGGCTTAAACGGGACACTGGTTAAACGGAACACTGGCTAATCGAGACAGCCGTCTAATTAGGGCAAATTCTAAAAAAACAGAAACAAAACCAAGGAAATAAAACAAATTTACTTCGCTTTTAATGGGACAATATTTCTTTTAATCGGGACAGTTTTGGTGACGAAAATGATTTTTTTGCAGCTAGAATCCAGGAAAAACAAAACGCAAAGCACTTTGAAAGTATTTGTACAACAAAATTTAATTAAAGTTTAAAGATAATTTAGTATTTTTACATTATTTTAAACATTATCTAATAGAATTTATTATATGTACATAAGTACAATTATTTTAAACAATTATAAACGCTCATCTTGTATGGTCTGTGGAACTTCGGATAATTGAACCACCCGCTTAATCGGGACAAATTGTACTACTTTAAATGTCTGCCCGATTAAGCAGAATCTACTGTATATAAGTATTATTTTTATTATTTTCTATGTAATATTTGTTATAGTTATTCAACATTAATCGTTAAATTTTAATTGAAAATTAAATTGTTTAGAAGAAACAAAAAAAAAACTGTATGTAAAATAAAATTAATAATTGATTTTATAAAAATCAAGGTAGTTGGTTTTGTAATTTATGATAAGAAATTCCAGATTAAATAAAACTTTATTACAGTATTGTTATTTACTTTTCATAATTTATTAGTATTATTTTTAATAGTTTTAAATTGCAATGATATGTCTGTCTGTTTTGTGACAATGTTTACCTTTCTTTTTTTTTTTTTAATATATATTACCTGGATAAAAAATGACTATTTTTACCTATAAAAAGGATAAATTTTTGTTAAATGAAATATCATTTTCAATTATACGGTGACTTGCCTTGTTATTATTATTAGTTTTTTCGCCCTCTTTTCTATTAATTTCTATTGTAGAAAAATTCTTTTTGATTAGCAAAATCTTATGCTAAATCAACATTACTTGGCTAAAATTTTATTATAAAATTATTAAATATTGATAAATATCAAAGTTTGTAATATTAAAAATATTGACATGATTTTGTTTTCTTTAAATAAAAATTGCGTTTACTCAGCCGGGTAACTACCGTATTTATTGAACAATAAAAACGAAACATAATTTTATAATATTTAAATAATAATAATAAAAATACAGAAATCTTAAATATGATTTCGACCACAAATGTGTTAACTTGTTTACTTAATACCAGTGGTTCTTAGCACTTTAAATACTGTTGTGCTCGGTATCTTATTAATGGAACGATTGTGCAATTTTTATTTTTATAGAGAAATAAATAAATAATTTGTAAAACGTAGAAACTCTGATAGTTTTATAAAAGTAAAAAATGTTTTTGCCGACAGTTTATGGTTTTTGTTTATTTTTAATGGAAAAATGATTGATAATTGGTTTTCGCTGTTTTTGCTGTTTTTTTTTTTTTTTTTAAATTAATTTTCAAACATTACCTTACTTTACACGTTACGTTACTTAAATTGCTCAGCATTATTATTATTATTTTTATTAATATTATTTTATTCAAGGTTATGTGGTTGCTTTTAAACAACAATTATTGCTTATATTGAATGATTTTTTCTTTTCTTTATTCTTAAAATTTATTTCGCACACTCTTGAAAGGTTAATAATTTTTGTATGTTTTTAATTTTAATGTTTTTTTTTTTTTTTTGCTGTTAAAAAATAATAAATAAAATCAACAATAATTATGTTTAAAGTATGTTTAAAGAAAAGAAACGAAAAGAAAACATAACGTCACACATATATTTATTATAATTAAGAAGTACTGAACTGCTGTGTAATTAAGTTGAGAGGATCCGATTACGTTTATGTTACTTTGAATGAATAAATTCATTACCATATGATACAGTGTTGATTTTATGTATTATTTACATTGTATAAATCTCTGTAATATGCTTAAAAGTAAGGTCATTTGTGTGTTTTAAAATTTTAATTCTATCTTTTTTTTTTGTTCTTTTAGTGTGTTAATTGTTTTAGGCGGGATTTATTATTAATATTATAATTTATTAATTATTTTTTAAAAGTTAAATTGCGAATAAAATTAATTTCCATAATACATAATTTATAATAACTTTTACATTTAGTTTAGTTTCGAGTTGACTTAAATTATATCTTATTTGGTTCAGTTAATTTGTCAACAATAAGCTGTAGGGGTTTTATTTTTATTTGCAATATTAATTATTATTTATTTATTTATTTTTTTTGAAGTTTAAATTTAATTAATTATTTAATAAATTAATTTATTATTGGAAATTGAAAATGTTGTGGTTTTATGAAATTTTCTGTTGTTTTAATGCTTGATAATTAAACTGTTGTGCGCTGTGGAACTCATATGTGTTACTAATAGGAAAGGTTCTATGACATATGATGCTTTTAGTTACTGAAACATAATTTTAGTGTAATAATAACTGTAATGTGTTGTAAAATACCCAAAAAATTATAATTATAATTACATTGTCCTTTGGTTATACCGTTCAGAGAAATTTTACTGTGCTTGGATTACTTTGATTTACTTTTTCTGTACTGAAACATAATCTTAGAAAATTATAGTAAACGTTTTTTTTTTCTTTATTTTTATTAATTAATTAGTTTCTATATTTATTTATAAGAGTCAACGAGATAATTTTACTTTTTATTTATTTTTATTAATCATTTATTGTTATCTTGAATAAAATAAGTTTTTTTTCTTTTCTTTACTTTTTGTCATTTTTACTATATATTATCCTTTTGAGAAAACATGACAATGTACTTAATGAAAGTTGCTTTTAGATGGTTTGAGCTTCATTCATTGTTTTTATTTTATTTTCTATTTTGTCTTCATTTCTATTCATGTGTTTTTTTGCTATTAACAAGTGTTTAGAGACAAAAATAGTATTAAGTGACAGACAATATTCATTTATTTTCTTATCGTAGAATACCGGGTTTTTTTGTTTTTTGTTATTATTTGATTGAAAAGTTCTTCCTTATTATTATTATTGTGTTTTTATTTTTTTTTTAAGATTTTCTGACATATTCATTGTCGCGCTTAACTCTTCTTAACTACTTGCGATGATGAAGTAGTGTTTTGTATAATTTAATGTTGTTAATCAGCTAAAGTTGCGTAATTTATCAAAATTATAATTATTATTTTAATTTAATTAAATTCTGGTTATAATGTTTTCTTTTTTTTTGCTTATTTACTTGCTAAAAACACAACCGAATTACGTCAATTTAATTATTTTTCTTTGTTTTTGTTTTTCTGTTTTGGCAATAAAGTATTTTTTTTTAATTAAATATATATATATGTATATATAATTTTTAATTAAAGATTAAATAAATATAAAATTATGTCACATTTAAATAATTAATAAATGTTTTTATTTTTTCTTTCTTATTCTTGTTTATTTATTTCATTTATTTTATGCTTTATTATTATTAAATTTAATAAGAAAATCATTTATTTATTTCTACAATACTTAAGTAATAATAATTAATTTAACTTTAATACAGTAACAGCAGAATGTAACAGTTTCTTCTTTGCGTTTGTTGTTTTTAATGTAGTTTAATATTTTATTTAATTATTTCTTTAAAATGATTTCTATGAAGCATAAGACTGAGTAGCAGAATAAATATGTTTAACTTCTTTTATTTTATTTTTTAATTAATATTATTATTATTATTATTATATTTATAATGAACAAAAGTATTGTTTTCATTGTGGTGAAGAATTAAAAATAAATATAAATTATGGAAATAAAATAATATTAAATAAGAATATATAATTCTGATGATGTTTTGCGGTTTGGTTTTTGCTTTGTATTGTTGCGTTGCGTTGTTATTCTTTTTGCACAGTGCAATACACACGGTTCACAGATGTTAGCAAAATTATTGGAACACTATTTTTAAACATAACATTTGCTCTGTTTTGAATTTTAAATTAATTATTATTCTTTTGTAATATACATACATATGTATATTTGGCGAAACAAGTTATTTGTATTACTTGAATAATTTATTTATCTAAACAAGAAAAATGTTTTAAGTGCAAAAAAAAAAAAGAAGACAAAGAGACAAAACAATCAGCTGATTATTAAATTGTTTAATTAAAATGAAATTAAAAGTTTTTGTTTATTTTTTCTCTCTTTTCATTATTATTCCCATGATTGTTGTCTGATTTATGTTTTATTTATGCTATAGTTTTCTAACCGTTCATTTTCTCTTAGTCATTCAACAAATGACATATAAATAATTATTATTTTCTATAAATACGTTTTATAGTAACATAATTTATTTAATTAAAAATTCATGTCACAAAATTATAAGTTTGTGTAGTTTTTGCTGCGTTTTAAATGTAAAAACACGTACAAAAAATAAAAATCTAAATACTTGTTATTTATTTCATAATTTCTATTAATATTATTATTGTTATTATTATTGTTATTTTGATGGTCATTTGTGAATTATTATGATTATATAATTTAAAAATAAAAAAAAAGAAAAGTTTTCATTGTATATTTATTATTGTTATTTCTTTGATTCGCGATTTTTGATTATTTAATTAATAGCAGTATAGTACTATTTGTTTATTTTTGTTTTATTAATTAAAAATGATTGTTGTTGGATATATCAATCAGTTTTACTTATTTGTTTATTTATTTATTAATTAATTAATCATATAAAAGTAGTGTAGTGTTTTAATATTGAATAAATGCAGATTATTTGTTTAACTTTGTTTTATTTCTTTTAAATAACTTTATTTGCTGCTGTTGTTACTTTTTAATTATAAATTTAGCTTTGAATTTTCCATTAGTTAATAAAAAAAATGTTGAAAATTTCACCTGTCGTACGTTATGGTCAACTGTATGGTCGTACGTTACATAAGAGGGTGACACCAAGTGCACCAACAAGATCTGAACAATAATAGCTATTCAATATCATTTTCTGAAATATATTGATTGAAAACATTTAGACAAAACTTTGTTAACGGAAAATATTTATAATTTTTTGGTAAATTTCAAAACAATCAGCTACAATCTAGTGCATATCACATATGCAAAGCTAGCGACTGATAAGGGTTAATAGATTATAATAATTTAATGGAAAAATAAATATTTTCGCTTTGAAATTTCATAAATTATAAATTTATTACAATTGCTTTTGCTCTCTTATATATATATTTATTTATAAATAAATAAAAATTAATTGAATTTTAATTGTTTAATTTGTTTGAATTAAAAAACCAATTTTATGCGTTTTATATTTTTTCGCCGTTTTAATTTATTTAATTGGACTATTTTGTTATTTATTTATTAAAAATTAAATCAACAAACAAACAAAAAAAAATTGTTTTGACATTTCGCATAAATTTTTATTTTTGCATAAGAAAAGATTTTTGTTGACTTTTTTTGCTGATTGTTGTTGTTTCAAATACGAGAAACAAATTAAGTTCTATTGCTGCGTTGTTTTTATTGTGCGATTTTATTGTTTGACTTTGACTTTTGAGTTTAATACTTAAAAGAGAGAGAAAAAAATAATAAAGCTCTGGCAGCAGTATTGTCTGGTAAATGTTTTCTTTTACGATTTGTGTATGTAACACTAGCAAAAACATTAAATTTTCATTAAAAAAATAACATAAAGAATATACAATAATACCAATAAAGATACAAGAAGCGATAAGAAAATGTTTATAAGAATAGAAAAATAGATTCAAAATACAAAATACAAAAAAAATAATTCTACTAGTAAATAAAAATAGAAATTTATTTTATAGTTTATTATTATTCAGTACCTACCTAGTAGTACTCACTTTTCACCTTTTTTTTTTTTTTTTTTTGCAACTAATAAATAAAAATTATTCTTTTCTTGGTAAACTTTAAGATTTTTTTCTATTTTTGTATCATGAATTTTATTTATTTATTTATCACCTTTAAGCGAACAACAACAACAGCAGTAGTTGTAGAGGAATAACAAACTGAACAGAAGACTAAACAAAAAGCATAAGTTTTAACATATAAAACTTTCCGCTATTGTGGTGTTGCATAAGCTGAGTTTTTCTTAACTTTTTTAAGAATTATGCAAAGAACAACAATATCTACGTCGTCGTCGACGACGAAGAAGACAATGTCTATTAAAGTTTAAGGGAAAACAAAATGTATATTTGTTATTGTTGTTGAATGAATATTTGAGTTAAGAGAAAAAAATAAAATAAGAAAATTCATGATGGTTTTTCCTTATTTGCAAAAAATAAAATAAAATAAATATTTGCTTATTTATGTGTGTGGCGGTAGTGAGTGGAACGTTTGTAATTTTTCATGTTGCTATTTGCTTATTACTTTAAGAGGAAGCATTGTGTTAGACTGGTACAGTTTGTAGTAAATCCTGTCTCATCATTAGAAAATATTTAAAAGTGTGATTTCTTACACAGGTTTTGTTATTTATGTTTATAAATTATAGGATTAATTTTTTTTTTCTTGTGTTTTATTCTAGTATTTTTACTATTTGTTAAGGACAACGAAGACACATAAATTTTCCTTCGTTTTTTTTTTGTTGTTGTAGCTATGTAATATCATGTGTACTACATGGGGATGATTTTATAATATCTATTATACAGTGAGGCTGAGCCCACCTTATGTGAACATAATAAAAAAAAAAAAAAGAAAACCTATATACGGAATGCAAAAAATAAATAACTTTGTTTTGGGTGAGAAGATAGAACATAATAAGATAAAAACACAGTAATAGAGATGCTTTTTTTCTTTTAACATAGTGGATAAATATCAATTGTTTGTTTTTTGGTTGGTGGTCTGATGGGTGGATAATAATAATACATAGACGGTATATTTATTTTTATGCGACGAATTTATATATATATATTTTTGTTGCTGAATGAACAACACAGAACAGATCTCTTCTTCAAAGACTCGGAATATTTCCTTAATGTACTTTTTGTTTTTCGTTTTTTTTTATAAAGAAAAAGAAATGTAATAAGAAAAATAACGTTATAAGCGTGTAGTGAAAGTAAATACAGTAGTAGCAGCAGCAGCAACAGCAGTATGTGAATGACATCGAAATGAGAATTATTTTCATTTTTCACTGTAGTGTAGTGTAGTGTAGTGTAGTACTGTAACTGTTGTATGTACATTGGTTTAATTTAATTTTTGTAAATAAAATGAAAATTATTTCTTTTTTCTTTTTTTCGCTATCTTGTCGCGTTAGGTATTTGCTATATTTGAATTAGACATGTGTAGAAAAATAAGTGTATTTGTGGTAGATGATATAGATAGGCAGCCACTTGGAATGGTTTATTTTTTCTTCTCGTTTTTATCATTTTTAAATTTCATAAAAAAAAATATTAAATGGAAAACTTGTCGTCTCGCCGGTACAACAAAAAATAAAGTTAATAAAAATCTTGTAATATAAATTATTAATAAAATGTAATAAACTTTTTTACATGCAATCATTTTTTCCATTTAAAAAATATAATCGATTTAGTCTTTTTATTTATTTATTTATTTATTACTGTATGTAAAAATGATGAGAATTATTTTGTGTATTTCCTTTTTGATTAGAAGTTTTATTTTCAGTGTTTTTTCTGCTCTGTACTGTGGTATATATGTTGGTTTCTTATATTTTAGCAATTTTTGTCGGTTTATGGTTTAATCGTTATAATGTGAATAATAATCATTATGTTGATGATGATGATGATAATAATGATGATGCGTGTAATGAAATTAAAATATAAAAAAAAAATTCATCCAAAGGAAGAAAAGTTTTATAAAAATATTCTAAAAGTATCTATATGTATGTATATTATGTTATATAGTGAAAAGATACATATACGAGTAATTATATAATCGATTTTGACATTTTTTTTGTTTTGCTTTTAATTTTTACGTTTTTAATGTTTTTAGGCTGTTATATTTCAGCTGTTGTAATTTTATTTCTTTTTTAGATAATAAATATTGCAAAAAGAAAATACTGAAATTTTTTTTTTGACTTTACATGTGATTAAAATAAAAAATAAAATATATCCTTGAAATGTCATTTAACCAAAATACATACAATATATGTAAAATCTTCTATTTGCTTTGATGAAAAAAAATAATTTTTTCTATATTACGTCATGTCATGTCACAGAGGTTATGGCTGTTGTGTGGAATATTTATATAGCGAATTTTCATGCAAAGTAATTTTTAAGGTTAAGTGGATTAGACTAGGCAAATAATGTTTTTGCTTATTTCGTTAAAATAGTTTTGTTTTTTCTTGTTTGATCTAATTTTCTAGTTATTTTTTTATTTATTTTTCTGGCATATTTTTAATTTATATATATATATATATATATACTGGGGTCGGAGGTTCTAACGAAGTATGAATTGTCTGTATATAAATCGACAGTAAATATTCACCTGGTAAAGATTATTATAAGCAAAGTCTGTTACCATGCTGATTTTATTTTTATTTTTATTTTTGTTTTATTTTTATTTTATTTATTTATTAATGAATGGGGCGTTTAATTTTATATGAATTATTCTACCGTAAATTATTAATTAATAAATATAAACACAAATAATTGCGTGATTATATATGTTTGACTTAAATGAACTGTTTTAACTTAAACTTTGAACAATGTTTACTCACTTTCATTCTTAAAGTTGTAGTTTCTTAGCGAATAACGATTATTTTTTTTATAAATATAGGAAATAAATGTTAAAAATATATTTTTTTTCTATCGTGTTATTAGTAATTAACAGAAGAAAATATAATAATGACTAAAGAAAACTATTAATACAATCAATTAACATTATTACTGTGGAAAAATAAATATAATTAAATATTAATTAAATGTTAAAAAGAAGCAATTTAATGCATATTTATAATGTTTGTTGGTGTTTGGCTGGTGGCAATGGTTACTGGATTATTGCAAAGAAAATTTCTATTATTATTTTATATGGAAATTTTTAATTAACAAATGTGTATATGTATATATAGATACGTATTTGTCATTTGAATAATAATAATAATAATGTATATTCTGTTTAGGTAAATTATAAAAAAATGTATTTATAATAACCTCTATACATGTAGTAGCAGCTGTGCAATATAGCTATGATGTCACGGCATATAAAACGGTGACACTTTGAAGAAGAAAAATGTTAAAAAAAATCAATTAAAATTCACTTAATGCAATTTTGTTGAAATCAAATTTTGACCTTAACATCGCTTTTATTATTATTATTTGCTTTTTTTTTGTGATTTTAATTAATTATTGATTTATTAATAATATTTATTTATTTGGTAAATTTGTGGTTTTTTTTTCTTTGCAAATAAAATTAAAATATTTGACATTGAAACATTTTTTTTTTTGTCGATTTGAGTAATTTTTCTTGATTATTTTTTGTTTTTTATTTATTGATTTTTTGCATATTTATTTAATTAAAAAAAAAGAAAAAACAAAAATATTTATTGGCAACAATGTATATACATATATTTGCAATAGAAGTTTTGTATATCGTTTTAATTTGAAACCTTGCTGTGCTTTAGGTGCTTTTTCTATTTATTTATTTCTTGATTGTTTTATTATTATTTTTTTTTATAATTATAATGTTTTCGTGTAATTTTTCAATGCTCGCTCGTTATGTTTTCTGGTTTGTTTAGTTTATTTTGCTGCTATGATTATTATTATTATAGCTATTTTTTTGTATTTTTATTTTTAAGTTAATTTTATTCGTGTTGCTTCAGTCGGATGGAAATCACTAAATATACACTATGTGTAATTATTATTATTATGTTCTATTCATGGAATTTATTTTTATTTTCTATTCTTCTATTTTTATATATTTTTTGTTGTATATTTGTATATATATATAAATATGCTGTTCCTACTATTTATTATTTGGCTAAGCTTTCTTTAGTATTTTGATCACGTTTAAGCTTTTTCTTCTATGTATCGACAAAAAAAAAAGAATATTTTATTCTGGTTCGCGTTTTAAATCGATTTTATTAGCTTTAAAATTTAATTTCAATAAAAAATAAATAAAATAACTTTTGGATAAACAAAATGTTAAAATAATAATAATAGTTGTAAAGAATAAATAATATTGATATGGTTTTTCGTGGTGGGCACGTGTTTTATCACGTTTTTCTCTATATATTTTTTTTTGTTTTTTATTCAGTTTAAATTTGTTTTATTTTTATCTTTGATTTATATAATGTATGTTGTTATGTTTTGTTATTTCGGTTCCTCGTTTATTAATTCATTAAATAAGAATAATAAATTTGGTAATCGAAGAATAATAAATTATAAAGAAAATTAGAGGAATTAACATGACACACACACAACATGTATAAACATAGAAAAAACTAGAAGAAGAAAAAAAAAATACAAAAGACAAATAACAAACAAAGTGGCGATGTGACTAAAAAATTTATTTATTAAGTGGAATAGATTTTATGTTTATTTTCTTATGTTTATTGTTAGACAAAGTGGTGACTACTACACTATGATAGAAAAGACGTTGAGTTATTTTTATAAATTGTTTATTTTCCGTTTTGTTTTTTTGTTTTTCTTTCCACAATTTATCTATTGCACCTTTATGCGTTTACGCAGGCAACAACACCTAGTTTTACGATAAATAAAGTGAATTCAAGTGAAATAATTATTTTTGGTTTAACTCTACTAACAGGGAGCGTATTTGGAAATTTCAGAGAATTTGTTTTCATGAGATAATACACAATACAGGTAAATCTGACCTTTTATTAAAGTGCTGACAATACTCTGTAAATCGTTAGCATACACTTTATTCCTAGATGTTATATTATGTTTTTCTGCTTAATATAATTATAAATGTTAATATAATTGCAATTACTAATGTTTATGTCATTGTTAACGTTGTTACTCGTTACACATGATTTAATTATGTTATTTATTTATTCTAATGTGAATATCCACTTTTCTCATGTTAATTATTATTATTATTTTTAATTATGTTTAAAAACAAAATGAATTTACACCTCATCAGTTAAGTTTACTTAATGAAAAGATTACATAATTATCTTATACTTTATAATTTATTATAATGATTCTTAATTATTTTATTTTATTATTATTATTATTATTATGTTTTCCTGTACATAAATTTAATTAAAGTTTACTGTGAAAGTATTGCTTATTTATTTTGCACTCTGTGTCTGAATGTTAATTGTTGAATTTGTATAAAATTCTTCTCTACTAAGCATTATTATTATATTTCTTTACTCTTATTTCGATTTCTTTTTATAACTTTGAAGTACTTTTTGGGTGGCATATTTTATAAGGGTGGCGCCTACAGTTTTTTTCTGTTACTTTATTATTGTCTGCTGTTTGCTGCTTTCATTTTTATTTTATGTTCATTTAATAATTTCTTCTTGAGATTAAGAAATAAATTTTTTCGTTGTCTATTTGCTTTACTTTTACTTTTTTGAAAATAAATTTAAATAAATTTTATTAAATTGTTTGTAATTAAATTTGGTATTATGTTGGAGAATGTTGTCTTTATTGTCTTGAAGGAATTATTTATTATTTAATTATGAAAATCATAAAAATAAAAAGAAAAGAAAATTATTTATATAAATTTACCTTTATTTTTTGTGTGATGCAGCAACAGCAGCAGCAGCACAGTTTTGTTATATTTAATGAGTTGAATTATTACTAATGACGTGTGACGACTATGTTAATTTGTAAAGAGGAATTTTTATTTAAAACCAAATGCAAAAATTTTAATCAGACATATCATAGTCACAATATTTTTTTATTATATAATTAAGGCTTGATTACAATTAATTATTATTTAATTAATTATTTTTATTCATAATTAATAATTTATTTAACAAAATAACAAATAATAATAATAATAATAAAAAATGTTTTTCCAAATAGTTTCACCATATTCATCCGGTTTTTAATTATTTCTTATTATTTTAATTAATAATTAATTGTTTTATTAATAATTTGTTTTTTTTAGTGATTTACGCAGTTTTGTATTGTTTTGTATTATTTTGTCTTCTTTGGCTTAATTTTAATTTTTGCAGATGATTAAACATGCAAAAAAACATTACAAACATTACCTGTTGTGAATTTAATAACATTTTTTTTTTATTCCTATTTTAATTTTTTATTTTCTAATTAAAATATAAATAACTTGATTGAAAACAGATAATTTTATTAAAATAAATATATATATATTTGCATATTTTAATTGCATTTTACACTTAACACACAAAAAAATATAAATAAATAAATGTGGATCTAGTTTTTTCATTTATAATTAATTGGCAGCAAATTGTATAAGGTTGGAATAAGTTTAAAAAAAAAAATACATTTATTTAATTCTAGTTGTGTGTTTTTTTATTTTTGCTGTGCTCTGTACTTGAGCTAATTTTTATCGTTTATTTCTTTCTTACTGAATTTTGCATTAACTCCAACTGTCGTGATTTCATTTATTATTTTTTTTTTTTTGGTAGCATTCCAATTATTATGATTTCGTTTTCAGAATGGTAAAATGTTTTTAACTAAGGTCAATAAGGAAATGTTTTAGCTGATTTAAATTAAGTTTTTTAAAATACTTTAAAAAGATTTAATGTAATTGTTGAGATTAGTTAAGTAAATCAATTTTTGATATACTTTGAACTTTGTTAAAAGAAAATGTTTTTATCTTCTTTTCTCTTTAAAAGTATAAAATTGGATAAAAAATTATTTTTATGGTTGGTGAATTATAAGGGATAAAACTTTTACGTTTTGGTTATTTTTTTGTTTTGATTTTTTCTATAATGTCATTAGATGCGGTTAGATATTTGTCTTTAAAGTAATAATTAATTAATTTTAAATAGAAAAGTATTGCTGCTTAAGATTGCTTGTAAAAGTTTTAATTAATTTAAATTCATTTTAATTTTGTTAAAAGTTTAAATGTTACTAAAAAAAAAAAAAATAAACAATGCAGAATTTTCTTTTATTTTTGTGTCAATTAAAGTTGTTTCTTTCTAATGGCTAAATGTGTTTTTTTGTTTTTGTTTTAATTTTATTTTCAAATATCACCGAGTTTTGTTATCGAAGGTTTGTAATAATTGTAAATTTTGTTGAATAACAGTCAACTCTTTTATAACGCAATTGGTGTGTACCGCGTTATATGAAAACCGTGCTCTAAGAAACGCGATGCATTTTAAAGAGATCTCGTTATTAGAAACACAGAGATAAGACAAATCATATTTACTTATATCGCGTTATATGGAAAACGCGTAATAAGAAACTAAGAACTAAGTTAAATTGAATGAACTTGTATCGCGTTGTATGGAATCTTAGAAATAAATAATTTTTTATTCGCTCACCAAAATACAAGCAACTCAGATATGTATAAATTTATAACCATTGGTTTTATCAATAAGCTTAAATTTTCTTTTTAATTGTTTTCTGCTTTTACATATTTGAGACTCCGAAGTCTGCAGAAAATAAAAAAATCTACAGTTCCAATAACGTAAATTATTTATTTAAATTCAAAACATCGAATAAAAGTTGCCATAGATAAATTTTGCATATTACTTGAGTTGTTGGAAAGTTATTCGCTATCCGATGTTAAGCCGCTGCTATTCCTAAAAATTTAACTATTTTTCTCTATTAAGTCGGTGGCCTATAAAGGGAATTCAGGGTACAAAAACGCGTTATAAGGAGATCGCGTCACGTTATAGAAAAACATTCCCAATTTTCACTTCGCGTTATATGTAAATCGCGTTATAAAAATACCGCGTTATAGAACAGTTGACTGTACATTATATAGCGTTTAAACCGCGAAAATAATCGTAGAATATCAGACAATTGTGATAGGAAAACTATGTTTTAATATTTTTGGTTTGTTATAAATAATTGGAAAACAACTTAATTATATGTGTAGAGAGTGTAGTACAGTATATTGTACATTTCATTTAGCAGCACATTTTCCCACACATGTGTTGTGTTAAATGTTATTTTCTTGTTTTTATTTTTTTGTTGCTGCTACATAAATTAATCTTTTAAGTGATTTTTTTGTATTTTTTTTATTCTTTCTCATCTAAATTTCTTTATTTTTTAATAATTTTACCTCTGTGTGTAATTCTGTGAGCATTGCCAATAATTTTTTTTTTCCTTACATTTTCTTTTCGGTTGTTTTTTTTTTTTTTTTTGTTTATTAATTTTTAAATAATTTATTTAAAATAAACAAAACATAATTTATGTGTTAATAATTATTAAATGATTCAATTTACTATTTATTTATTTTTTTGCGTATTTTTATTCTGTTAAATGTTTTTTCCTTCTTTTTTATTAATGTTTTCTGTTGTTGTGTTTTGTGTGTGGTGCTCAGTTAAAATCAGAATAAATTTTTTTTTTTTTTTGTAAAATTCCTGAGAGATTTTTCGCATATTTTATGTACCAAAAGGTGAAGAAGAAGAAAATTACAAAAATAAAAATAAAAACCAGTAGAGGTGAAATTTATTTTTGAAAAAGTTCCAAACAATTTTATTTTTTTGACTAAAAAAACCACCGATATTTAATTTTCCAATGTTTTTATTTAATTTTGCATTCTTTTTTTGCTTTTTGCTTTTACTTGGTTTCTATGTTTTTTCCATTTATTATTATTATTATTATTATTATTTTTTTTTTGTATGTTATAAAAAATTTTTAATTCTCTGATGACAAGTGGATTAATATAAAAAGGACAGAAAATTGTGAAAACACACAGAATTTCAATTTTTTTTCATTTGATTAATGTAGGAGGAATTTGATTAATTTTATTTTTAAATAATAACAATGTAAAAAAAAAAAAAAATGTTGATACATTTGAATAAAATTGTTTTAAAATTTAATATAAAAAAAAAAAATGAAAGAAAAACGAAAATTATACATACGTGTGGGGGGTTTAAACCGTTTCTTTTGAAAAATTATGTTTTTGCACCTATATACTTGTATACAGCTGCATGTCTATATGTTGTTTCTGTTTTATTTTTCTTCATTTTCTTAATAATAAAACAAAATCAATATTGTTGCAGTTTTTTTTTAGTTTTAATAATTAAAAATAATTTAATTAGAATCGTTAAAATATGTCACGTAGTTAATTAAAAATCAGAATTAAACAGAAAAAGCTGTATGAAAGGAAATTGAAACAAAAAAACAGCACAAAACTGCATAGCATAACCATCTATAGTGACGGGTAACGGATATAATGCAATTTTTTTTTTTGACGCTAATTTAAAGAAAATTATTTTTTATTAAAATTAATTATCTTTTTGCATTTTTTAATAATAAATTATTTTTTTACTTTTTTGGATAGTGACTGACTGACTGTTCTGTTGTTAATTTATGATTATCTCTATTGTAAAAATGAGAAAATATTATGATTATTTATTTTTTTGTTTTTTGTGATTAAATTCGTTAAAATTTATCAGTTCGCGCCAGTCTCAGTGTGTTGTCAGTAGTTTAGTTTTATTAAAATTTAAAATAGTAAAAACTCTAGAAACGACAGCAACTTTTCTGTTTTCTGTGAAAATGAATTTGAAGGTTTGAAGGCTTTCCAGAATTAATCATTTTTACAAAGAAATTTGTTTTGTCTAAGAATTTAATTTTTTTGATAAAAATGATTATAATTATTATCCATCAACATCAAGATTTTTTTATTAACTTTGTGTGCTTGCATGTGGTTTTCAAAGCGTAAAATAAAAGTGAATACGTTGATACAAAACAACACACAGAACAAAATTCAATCGTTACCACGAAGCGTCCGTTTATCGTTGTCGAAAACTAAAATAAAAATTAAATTTTTGCAGAAAGTATAAACGGAAGATGTGCGATAAAAAAATACATGCATGAAATTTTATAGAAAAGAAAATAAAAAGGAACGAAGAATCTACTTTATCGCTTTGATGTAAAATAGGCAGCAAATTCTTCATTCCTTATATTTATCCTCATCGTCAATTTTGTCCTTTTTTTTTGCTTGTTGTTTTGTTTTTTCTTTATTAGCCAATTTAGTGTTTTGGATACGGTGGTCGGCGGTGATTCTGCTGTTTCTACATATCATCAAAGGCAATGAATGATTGACCTTGTCTCGTCATTTCGTTATTTTATGTTATTTTATCTACCATTAAAGTATAATTAAAAAAATAAAATAAAATAATTATTATTTATGAAACCTAATTTATATTTATAAAACATTAAAGGGAAATTTATTTAAATAATTATAATAATAATAATGTGAAATCGGTTGGAAAATTTTCTTTGAATTTAATTATTTTTATTTATTAAATATAATGAAAAATATATAAAAAAAAACAATCTAAGGGTTCACTCAGGGTGGTGGATGTTAGCTTATTAACATTGTCGTCCACCAAGGTATAAAATAAAAAAGTAAGAGAAGATAAATTCTAATAAGGTTGTGTAATAAAAATGATGATGAGAAAATTATTGAACTTTTTTTTTAACATTATTATCGTTGTGCCATTATTGTGTTTCACATTGGCTTTAAATAAAACTCTGTGTGTTGTGAGCTTTTTGATGAGGAAAATTTAATTAAATGGAAACAAATTTTATTTTATTAATTTTATACTTTCAATCGGTTTTCCTGTGCCACAGTGTTGGTTGCTTCTGAGTGTTTTTAATTATTCTATTTAAATTCGTTTTATACTTTAATGTTTTTCTATATTAAAAATTAATTTATATTTTTTTTTTATCTCTGACTACACCCAATTACCGCCTACAATTAATTTTTGTTAAATTATAAAAGAAAAGATCTGTTGTTGCCGTTTCTATTTGTTGACATTGAAATATTTTTTTCTTGTTTCTGAACAGTATATACTGGTTATGTGATAGATACTGATGGTTATTGTTATTTGGGATGTCTCTTTGGCAATTCACCAAAGTATGTAAGCGATCAGTTTTTGAATTGTTTTTTTTTTTTTTCAGCATAAATTCATTAATTTTATCGTTTAAGTGTTTATAGTTTAATTTAGTTGGTAATTCGTTTTTTTGTATTAATAATGCATTATGACAGCACAACATTGTTTAAAATAGTTAAATGCCAAAAAATATTAAATTTATTAATTTATTTGTTATAATTAAATAAAATTTATTTCTGTTGCTTTGCTTTAAAGCAATTTTAAAGTATTATTGATTATTTACATTAATTATTGTAATTGTTGGTTTAATTTAGTAAAATATTTAAATTTATTAATTATTTTGATACATTAATTATATTTAAATTTATATTTTTAAATTAAATTATTTTTTTTTGCGATATATTTTTAGATTTTTATTGGTACATTTAGTATAAGTACCTGATGATTGTTTTTAATTTAATTAATAATTAAAAATGGTTATATTTAGATAAGAATTTAATTTAAATGATAAAATATTCAATTATTATTATTATGATTATTTACATATTTTCTTATAAATGTTTATTCAATTCTGATACATGTTTTGAATATAATTATTAATTAAATAATAATTATTATTAATTAAAATCTTTTCGCGGTAGTTGTTTATTTTTTTCCTTTGAATAATTTGTTATTTGGATAAAATTTTATTTTATTGAATCACCAACATTGTTGGTAGTAGGTACACGTTATTAACTTTAATTGTTTTTTTTTTTTTTTTTTGTATTGCAAAAATTAATTATTTATAATTTTAAGAAAAAATAATAAAAATAATGAATTTTTTATATTTTTAAATAATTTTTGAATGAAGGAAAAACGAAAAATTTTCAATTTTTTTTGTATCTTATAAAATCATTCACCCTTAAAGTAAAATAAAGATGCAGAATTTTGTTGTATATTGTTGTTTTGTTTAATTTAAAGTAAAGAAGCTTACAAGTAGCTTAAAGTACTTTGTTTTCTGTTTTTCTTTTTTATTAAGTAATAAAATTTTCAAAGAAAGAATTTATTGATTTGAAAACATATTTAGTTTCTTCTATTATTAAAATGTTATTTGTTGTTTTATTTGTACTGTCAGGTTATAAGTGAAATAAAAACTATTTTACTTTTATTAAGTAGCTTATCTTATTAAATTTAATAATAAAACAATAACAATGTTTTTGTTTTTTTTTTTTATTATTACATTTTAGTTGCATAAAATATTATAATAAACTTTGTGTTAAAAAAATTTAACAAACATTTTTCTATTTATATCTAGTCAACCGGTTGTTAAACTTTGTTGTGTTTGATGTTTTCAGCATATTTATGTACATTAATAATAATGAAAACCTAATGATATATTATTATTATTAATAAATATGTAAACAGTATATATAAATTGCATAAAATCACGAAATATAAATTGATATATTTTTGTTTTATCAAATAATAAAGTATTTAATTTACGTGATGCACTTTTACACAATTTTCAAAATAGAAAATTTAAATAATAAATATATAGAAATAATTCTTGAAAATAGTAATTAAAATAAACACTACAGCATCATACTATTGTGATTTCTATTATATTAATCTATTAAAAATTATAAATAAATAAATTATAAAACAAATAATCTAATAATCACATGAGAGAAGAAGGTGTGACATTTTGTAATTACAAAATAATTTACAAATGCGAAATAGATTTTTCACTCAATTAATAATTATAATTCGAGTTGTTTTGAGTGAAATAAAATTTTCTATAAAATTAATTGGTTTATGCCTTTGCTAAACTTATATACATATTATTTAATTATTTATACCAGTTTTAAAATAATTATTGTGAAATTAATTATCTTATTGTTTAAATTTAATTAAATCTTTTTTTTATTATTACCTTTTGTTGTTTGGAGAGTTTTGTTTTATGTTGATTTATTTAATAAATCGGTTTTTAAATGAGGGCGAATTATGTCATGAAAAAACTATAGCAGCTTTTCGTTTTGTACTTTAATTATTTAAAACGTACAAATAATCACTTTAAGCTTTGATTAAAAGAAAAAAACAAACAAGAAGAATAAAGCTTAACCACATATATAATGTTTTTAGTACAAAAGCATAATGTATTTAATGTAGAGAAAAATAAGTAAAAAACATTTATAGAAACTAAATAAATAAAACCATTATATACCTTTATAATATTTTTATCCTAATCGATTTGTATTTATTTCTTTCTTTTATACACCCCCAGTAAAGCACCCAGTTATGTATATACTTGATCACATGGCAGAAGATTTAAATAAATATGTTTTTTATTCTATACTATTTAGGCTTTTTCTCTATATTCAGCTGTTTATTATTATTTTTTTCTTTGTTATTTTGTTGCTTGGTTTGGTTGTTGGTTGTTGATGGATTTATATTTATTTATGAAGAGAAATAAAAAATGGAAAAGAAAAAGAATTTAGCGAGTATAAAAGCAAAATATATATATATTGTACATGTGTAGCTAGGGAGCTAAGTAAAAATTCGTTGATTTTCGAGGCCAAATAAATGTATGGCCTCGACAATATTACACGACAATACAAAAAAAAAGGAAAACTTTGGATCAGTATTTTTTAGGGTGGTAGAAATTTCTGTTTTTTTTTTTTTTTAAGCTAGTTAGATTCATTTTATTAGATTTTTCTTTTACATTATATGGTTGTGTAAGGAGTTGAATTGGTTTCGTTATTTTATACTATTATGAACATGCAGCACAAAAAAAATAAATAAAAATAAAACTAAAAACAGCAAAAAGGTGACACGTTCTTTGTTATTTTGATTGTACAGAAAAAAGAAGATTTTATTCTAGTATTCGGTTGCTATTTAAGTTTTTAACAATACCGGGCGCCTATTTGCCGGATATGTTTTTATTATTCTATTTTTTATGTAAACGAATTTTTCTTTTTCATTTCATTTCATTTTTCAATGTAACCAAATCACTGTTTGTTAGTTTTATGCTTGCTTTATTTTCTTGTTGAATTTCTATATTGTAAAATATTTTATCATAAATAAAACTTAGTACATAGCGACATTAGCTGCGTTTGTCATTAATTGAAATTCTGATTTTTAATTTATTTTAACAATGATTACGTGTTAATGCTGAATATGTTTTCTATGTAATAAATTTTAGTTTTTTTTTTGTAATATATATTTATGCACAGTTTTGTAATTATTTTATCATCATTAATGATTTAATAATGTAAATATTTATTTTAAATTAAAGATTACTATATCTTGCCAAAATAAAACAAAAATTAATAATAAATAAAAGAGTAAATGATTAATATTTTTGTTTTAATTTATTTATTTATTGAATAAAATAAATATAATAATTATTTAAATTTAAATTTTAAATATCACATCTGCACTGGTTGTTATTGAAATTTATTTAATTATTTATTATACAATGTAAATTTTTTATAATAAATTTTAACAAGCAAGTAATATTATTTTATATACAAATGTACATAAATCATAATTAATGTCAATTTTTCCTAAATAAATTTATAGTTTTTTCTTTTTAATAAATTAATCAATAATTGTTAATTTATATTTATTTTTTTTGTTAGGTTTTTTATTTGATTATAATCCATACATTGTTTATGTTAAACGATTTTAGTATGAAATACTCTATCAGTCAGAGTATGTATATAGAGGCATAATGAAGGTATAATTAAGTAAATGATTATGTTGTTTATTAAGTAGTTAAAATTTTAAATTATTAACAACTGATGATAACTAACTATTAGCATCTAAATTCAATGTGCGAAATGATTTTGTTGTTTCACTTTAATGAAAATTATTAATTTATTCATTTACTTACTTTTTACTAACTCCATTATAAATTATAAATAATATACATAATTATGTATTTAAGTATAAACAATCTTAATATTTATGCTGATTTAATTATAATATTTAACGGATTTTTTTATTTATACATAATTTAATGACGTATGTGTGTTCGTTAGTTTTTCTTTTATTAAATTAGTTTTATTTAATGAATAAAATTTTATTTATTTTAAATTAAATAGATTAAAGCATAATCATTTATGTTGGCTATAAATAAATTTAAAATATAAATAATAATTAAAACTGATTTAAATATAATACAATAAATAATTTACAATTTAATTGGATAGATTTATTTTATTATTGTTTAATTTATAAAATTTAGATTTAATAAATCTCGTGACATTTAAGGTTGTTCTGCTCTGTTGTTAATTAATTTATTAAACGCCTTATGTTTATGATTATTTATCTGTAGTTAATAATATAGTAAAAAAAAAAAAAGAAAAATATTTTATATTAATTAAATATTCATATGTTTAAGTAAGAATAAATCTTAAATTGAATAAATTAACTTTCATTTAGATAAACTAAATACTTTCTACTTCAATCAAATATTTAGTCAGTTAATAAGAATAATAATGTAATATTCTCTAAAGATATAGTAGATTCATATGACATATGTACATTACGAGATAAATATTTTATTATTATGTAAATATCAAGGAGTCAAGGTTACTTTAATTAAACAAAACACTTGTGGTACATAATAAATTTTTTATGCAAATAATCTATATGTTGTTATAGAAATACAAAGTGTTGTTATTGAATTATAACTTTATAAAACATTAATGCTGCTGCTTTTCTTATATTAAAATGAAAAATTTATTTCTATTTTATCGACTTTAATAGTCACCATAGTGCCGTGTAAATCTAGGATTAGATTCTTAATATTATTATGTTATTTAACATAACAAATAGCATAATGAAATTATAAAATTAATACGCGCAGCGCATGAGCGTGATATTTATTTTTTCATTGCTTATTATTTGGTTGATGGATGGATAGGATATACATACCATCAAATACATAGATTTAATATCTCATACTGAATGGCGCCTTTCAGTTTTCCTTAATACATTATCATACTTATCTGTTTTTTCTTTCTTTTGTTAGGAATTTATTGAATTTAAAGTAAAAGAAAAGTAGAAAATTTATAAAGAAATAAGGATAATAAGAAATTAAGGATTTAGTCATTATGTTACTTGGTAACAACATTTGCAATTAAGTAATCAAATTTTAATAGTCTTTATTTTTTTTTTTTTTGGTTATGTTTTCATGTTTTTCTTAATACATAGTTGCTTAGGAAACTCATAAGGAAACTTGATTGAATTTGTTTTATTAAGTTTTTGTTAAAAAAACAAAAAAAGAATAATTGAAAACCAAAGTAACGACGATTAGCTTATATTTTACCTTAATTTGACATTTAAACGTCAGATTATATTTTTTTTTCCATTTTTAATATTGTTTTTTACACTAAAAAACACTTGAGAGTCTCGAAAGCTTACTTGAATCTGACAATCAATCAATCTACTAGTCGATTCAATAGCACTTGATTTCCGATTAAGGATATATTTTGCTATTATTATTATTATTATTTATTTTTATTGACGTTAAATTGTTTTTCACTGTATATTTGATTTTTCTCATTATTATTATTATTTACCATGCTCAGATTGAATCAATAAAAAAATTATTCGTGAAAAACTTTCACGTAACAGTTGAATAAATTTTTAATTAAAAAATCAAAAATAAAAGTAAACAAATAATTACGTTGATTATTCTGATTATGGTTTTGTTTAATTATAAAAATTAATTAACTATTTAATTAATAATTTTATATTTTTATTATTATTATAATTATAATTATTTGTTAGTTTTATGATAAAGCGTGCTTTACATTTATTGATATACCATATTTGTGTAATTTAATGATATATCAATAATAAATAAAAATTTCACAGTAATTATATAAGATTTTATTAAATCAGTGGATGTGTGTGGGTGGGCTTGTTTTTTTTTACTTAAACATTATATTTCATAAAAACTAAAATAACAAAAGTACAATTAATGAATATTATTCTGTTGCTTCTTCTTTCACTATTATTTCTGATCATCTTTTCGGTTTTAGTTTTTGATCAATTTTCTTATTCATTATCTGCTTCATTTTCTAGATTTTCACTTTGTTGATCTTGATCCGTTGATTCTGTTTCGTCTATATCTTCAGCTTCTTCTGCTAATCTTTCAATTAGATTTTCTTCATTATTTTCTTGTTTTTCTATTAATGATGCTGCTGCTTCAAGCTGTTGTAATCTTTTTTTTTCAATAATTAATTTTTTTGCAAGTTCTGACATTTCTTTTACTTGTTCTGTGAAACTTTTTTTAATTGGTTGTTCTCCATTACCAGAATTTATTGATATAATCGATAATAAAATACCAATGACAAAAATATTGAAGATTAATTTCATTTTAAAAGTATTTTTCGATTGTTTAACTGATAAAAAAATTATAAATTTATTACAATAACAACACTGTTATGATATTTAATTAATTTATTAATAAAAACTCACCATAGAATATTTTTCTTTAATAAATTATGTCTTAACAGTTACTAGACAAATAATTAACTGATTTATATATATTATTATAAACTATTATTTATATAAAATTTTATTTTTAATAACAAATTGTCGTGATTTTTGTAGGTATTAATGGCATTTTTAAATTAATTTTTATTTGCTATAAAATATTTTATTAGAGTTATTAATTGTATAAAATTAATTAGACAAAAGTAATATGGTGCTCCTTAATTGTATTGCAAAAAATTTGTTACGAGAAATTTTAACAAAAATTTCATAAATTTTTTGAATAGAAAAAAAGTCCTATTTTATTGTAATAAAAATTGAAAATTTTATTTGCAAAATGTTACATATTGTTATCTTGCTGGTGCTGCTGGTTCTGCCGGAGCTGCTGGTTCTGCTGGTTTTACAGGAGCAGCCGGTGCAGCTGGTTCAGCGGGTTTTTCTGTATCAGCTGGTTTTACAAGATCAGCTGGTTTTACAGGATCCGCTGGTTTTGCAGGATCAGCTGATTCTGGTTCTTTAGCTTTCAATGAATCAGCTGCTTTGTTCCAACTTTTTACTAAACCAGAGAAAATTGGTTGAGAATTAACACAATGCATTAACACAAAAGTAATAAGAAGGGACAAAGTGATGATCTTGTAGAAGAATTTCATTTTAAGAAATAAAAATTTAAAATCTAAAACAATACACAAAAAATAAATAAATAAAGTTGTTTAATAGTTAGAATTCAGATATTATTAATTATCGTTAATTTTTACCTTGTTTTATATATGTTTATATAGAAATACTAGAATTTCTATCTTTTTATATTTGCTTTGCATAAAAGCCTCAACTGTTATAGATATATTATTTGTTTATTTATCATTTATATAGGAAATAATTTCTCATAAATTTTTATAATAAAAAGAAATTATTAAAAATTAAATTAATTTGCTAATTTATTGTACAAAAAAAAAATAAAATAAAATAAAATAATTAAAACATTAAATTGTTTTTATTTGAATATTTATACTTTACTTAATTATTTTATTTATAAAACGTGGTTTTTGTATTAAAATTTTTTATTATCAATAAATATTTTATTTATTTACTTTTATTTAAATTAATTAATTATAAGCACTGATAACGGAGACAGACTGTCGCCTATCTGTTAATTTGCTAAAAGCAATAAGAAGAAAAAACTTGTACCGAATTTTATCATAAGTCGTGATAAGATGTTTAACTTTAATTATCGTATAAATCAGTTAAGCTTAATCATATCAATTGGTTATTAGGTTTTTTGTCATTTTTATTTATTGAGAATAAAAAAATGATAATTAATGAAATAATTTCCAACATAATTTGTATCAGAGAATGGTAAGGTATAATAGTTCAATTGTTGATTATTAGTAATATAAATTTGTTAAATTTATGTACAAAACTTAACAATAATGATTAAAATCAATTTAATATTTTTTTTTTTGGTAAATTTTATTATTATTTTATTTCATAATTTATTATTACAAAGAACATAAAAAAAAAAAACATAACAAATAATATTTTATTATGTTTTATTATTGCTGTTTTGTCCCGTTTATTATTATTATTAGCATGATCTTGGTGTTGATGTATCTGAACAACAAATTTGTTTTTTCTCATCAGTCTTATCACCACCGGAGAGTACTTTGCCTAAGTCACCTAATATTGGTGAACAATCACAAATCATTAATAATAATGAAATCATAAAGAAAAATATAATAATTTTACTAAAGAATTTCATTTTTATAATAATATATTGATTTTATTGATGCAAACTGTAAAAAAACACCAGACAATAAGAAATGTTAATTAATTAATTAAATGATAAAAATAAAAACGTTTATAACTTCTCTTACCTTTATTTAAATGTTTAATATTTTATTTAACTAATTTCGATTATTATTTCACTATTTATATATGAATTTTTTTTTTTTGGCATAATTATAACTAATTAATTAATTGTCTAGGACATTAATTTAATTAATTTTAATTAATTTTATTGGCTAAACGTGATATCCCAATTATGTAGTCTATAATTGTTTTTCTTTTCTTTTTTTTTTCTATTTTCATAAGTTTTCTTTATTAGAAAAGTAAATATATGTTTAATAGTCGTTTAATTTGCTTAAAGAAAATCAGTCAAAATAATAATTTTTCAATTTTTTTTAAAGTAATTAAGAAAAAGTGTTTATAGAAAAATAAATATGAAATTTTCTCTAATTTTCACTATTTTATTAAGTCTTTGCAGTTTATTTGCACTTTCGGTATGTTTAATATTTAATTGGTTTTTTTCTGTTTTGTATGTAATATTTTATTTTATTAAATTTAGACTGCCCAGTGTCCATTTTGTCTTCCATGCAGAAAACATGATAATACAGGAAACAATGGCGGTACATCAACTGTGCCACCACCAGCATCATAAATATTCATATGGAACCAAATTTACCTACTTATATTTTTGTGTCTTGATTATGATCGCATGAGGTTTACTTGAATAAAGTTTTTTAAAGAAAAAAAAATATCTAAGTTTTGTTTGTTTATTTTTGTTGATTAGAAATAATTTTCAGAAGTGTTTGTTTTATTAATTTATTAATTTGTATGTTGATAATGCTGCTGCTGTAATTAATTTTGAAATAAATTATTTGAAAATGTCTATCGACTGAAAATTTATCACCACATAACTATTCGATTTATATTTTAATTGACGTTTTTAAATGTTGTCTAATGTCTTAATGTCTTTTTTAATTTCTGTGCAAATTAGTAAGCAAAAAATTAAAATCCCATTTGAAAATGCTTAGACTGTTCTGCATTGGGAATAAATATTGTAGATTATTGTTTGTAGACACTTTAAAGACTTTTCTGATAATCAATTGAAAAAATAAGTCACGATTTTTTTTTAGCAATAATCGTGCATTATGATAATATTTACTTTATTACAATAATTTTATTTCTTTTGAATAAAAGTCATAGTGTAACTGATTTAAAAATCAGTTTACTTACAATTTTCTACATAAGAACTAATTATTTTTACTAAGAAATATAGTGAAAAAGAATAATATTAATAAAATACAATCATGAAACTGTTATTCTTTGGTGTTTTCTTAATTTGTTTAATTTTTACATTTGTGGTAATTATAAAAAATTATTTATAAATAATAAAAATGAAATAAATTTGTTTTGTTTTTTTGTGTGTTAATTAATTTATATAGATGGGAGCAACTGATTCGGAAAAAGCTAAAGAAAATGAAAAACAATTCTGGGAAAATATTGCTCAACTTGCTACGACTATATTTGGATCATTAATTAATGATCCTGAAAGAACTCAATCATCCAATAAAAACGCTTAATATTCTCGTTGATTTTTCTTTACGTTTTTGCTTCTTATTTTTTTGACAATAAATTTTGTTTTTGCAATCAATTAAATTGATTTGTTTTATTTGATTTTATTTTTCTTTTAACCATAAGTTTTTCTAGTAATTAATTAATTAATTAATTTAATTAAAATAATAATTATAAATTTAATTAATTAGTTTGTTACTATTTTATCAAAACGTGATTCTAATATAAAAACCAATAAAAACGTTGGTATTGTAAATAGTTTTAGTTTCTTAAAAACAAAGTGAAAATTATTTTTAAAATTTAGTTTAAGTAGAATTATTACCGAGGAAACAATTTAGTTTATTAGGAAAATTAAAAATCAATAATAAAATAATTAAAAATAAAAACAAATACACAAAAAAATGTTTAGACTTTACGCTATTATTTGTTTAATTATAACATTAGTGGTAATTATCAATATTAATGATTATAATAATATTATTTTAATAAATATATTTTTTATTTAATATTTTATTTTAAAAGGTTGCTAATGAGGAAATAATGTATATTGATGAGGGCTGTTTTAATCGAAAACATAAAAATCCATTTTCACAATTTTGCGAAGATGTGTGCAATTTTTTTAAAATTATATTTTAATTATAAATAAATAAATTTTATGTTTTGATAAAGAAATTAATAATAGAGAAATTTTGTTTTATTTTATTTATGATTTTCACGTAATATTCTTGTTTCAATTATTTATGATATTTTATATGCTATTGTAGTGAGGAGGAGACACACAAATATTTGTTGAAAGACAATCATATGCTTTATTTATATTTAATTAATTTGTATTGAATTGGCATTGAGTGGCATTGATATTTAATAATAATAATAATATTATTATTGTATGTTTTTCATATCAATTGAGTATTATTATTATGCCAATTATGATAGAAATGTGATTTTTTCTTTATTTATTTATTTAAATTATGTTATGCAAAAAAAAACATAAAATAAAAATAAATATTATTTTATATAATTTTCGTTGTTCTTAATTAAGTGTATAATAATAATATTGTTGATTGTTGAATTAATTAAAACAAAAATTTATTTACTTTATAATAATATATTTAAAAATTAAACAATATAACATTTTGGTATTTTATTCCCATCAAATTTAATGTTGTTCCCACACTGAATTTTTGACAGCAATATTTATACTATTTATATTTTCATTTCAAATTATGATTGAATTTTCATTATAAACAATTTTTTATTATTATAATTTACATAAAATTTTGTATAATGTTGAATTTTAATTATGAATTATGTCTGTGTATGATGGTGTCTTGTTGCTTTTTCATATAGTAATGATTACATTGATTTTTTTGTTTGTTTTACTTGACTACTATCAAAAATTTCTTCTTTTAGTTTTTGGATAATAAAATATTTATTAATTATTAATCACGATTTTCTTATCAAATAGAATAAAATAGTAAAAATAATTATGATAATCGTGAATTGGTTATTAATATTTTTAATAAAATATTAAGAATACATTTCTGTATATAAGTCAAGTGAAATAGTGCAATTAGTATCAGTTAATTCACAATTAATCAATTGTTTACTAAACTAATAAATTTGTTTGATTTTAAATAACAAAAAAGAAAACTATATCAAAATGATGAAATACACACTCTTTTTCGCTGCTGTATGCTGCTTAGCCGCTGTCATCTTTGCCAATGTGAGTAGAGCGAGCTTTAATTATTAAAAATAATTATAAAAATTTTTCTAAAAATTAATTAATTAATAACAAAACTTTTAGCCAATTTCAACAACACCATGTACCTTAACTGGTGAAATGGAACTTGTAAACGTTATGGGTCAATCATTAGTATGCAAAATTGAAGAGATGATAAGAACATTACAATGTGTATTCGGTTGTTGTAATGCCACCATTTGCGTAAATGCAATTCCATGTCCACGGCCTTAAATAATTATTATTATTAATTAAATGACCAATGTGAATAAAATGGCTAATGAAAAATTGTAAATAATTAATTAAATAAATAAATAAATAAATACAAATATATAATTACAAATAAATAATTTTATTTTTTTTATTTTACAATATAAGTAATTTATATTTTTGTTTTCTCTCAATATTAATACGATGTCATAAATAATGTTTCTAAGTTTATTAAGGAATAATAAATAATGCTTTTGAGTATAGTATTCTGGAAAGTAGTATTGGATTAGTATTTTTAACACATATTTTTGTTAAGAAAAAATATTGTAACCAATTGATAAAGATATTAAAAAAAGATATTTAAAATATGATTTAAAAATTTGTTTTTAACAATTATGTCTTTGCCTATTATAATTAATTATAAATAAATTAATATAAATAAGCTAAATATCATAAATACATAATTTATGTACATAAAAAAACACAGGTACAGTGGTACCTCGACATATGAGTTTAAATCGTTCCGTAATGTTGCTCGTATCTCAAAGCTCGTATGCTGCTGCGAATGTAGATTGTGTAACTCGTGTAAACTGTAGTTATATGATTCCTCGTATCTCAAATCTTGCTTTCATCTCAAAGCAAAATATCATACGCTCGGCGGCTCATATCTCAAAACACTCGTATCTTAGGGCACTCGTATATCGAGGTGCTACTATACATATGTATATAAATTTGTTTCGAATAGTTAAGATATTGTTAATTTTGTTGAGTTCTGTAAATAATGGTTTAATGCTTGTTTAATGATTGCTATGATAATTTCTTGTAATAATGACATTAGAACATGTAATTTGTTCATTTTTTTGTCTAATTTAATGTTTAAGAAAATATTTGAAAAGATTTGAATTTTGGTCTGCTAAACGATGTACCTGTAGATTTTCTTTTTTGAAAGTCATATTAAAATAGCCAAAATAAAAACCTCTTTCTATTTAACAATCCTACATAAAAACGATGTTAGTTGCGATTTTTATTACTTAAGTGTTAAAATTTATTTTTATTACAAAAGTATAAATAATTCATAATTAACGTTTAATTTTTAATTAATTTGATATTAAATCAATAAACATAAAATTTTAATTATTTATTCGTGGTTATCGTGTCTTTGCTATAAAATTTGATTATAAAAAATATTTATGTTTGATGCTAGTTTTTTGTTTTTTCGTATAAATACTCTGTGATTTACTTAAACTTGTACAGTTTATTAATTAAAATAAAGCGAAAATCCCTAATCAAAATGATGAAATATACACTTTTCTTTGCTGCGATTTGCTGCTTTGTCGCAGTCATCTTTGCCAATGTGAGTAATTTAATATGAAATTTAATTAAATTATAAAAAATAATTTTATAAAATTATTTTTAGCCACCGGCAACACCTCCACCAACACCATGTACAAAAGTTGGTGAAATGGAAATCGCCATAAGCATTGGTCAATCGTTGATTTGTGAACTCAAAGGATTATTAGAAGAAGTAAGACACGTATTTGGTTGTTGTAATTCTACCGTCTGTCTTACAACTTCAGTTAGAGTTGGATAAATTAAATTAATATGAAAATAATTATATTAAAATGACTACTTATTATATGGCTTCTGAAAATTGTAAATAAATAAAAAATAAAATTTAATATAAATATATAAATACAAAACAAATATCAAATAATATTATTTTTCTTTATGTCTTTATTTATGCTTATATTTGTCATTCATTGTTTTCAATTGAGCATAATTTTTCTTATTTTTGGTGTTAAAGCGATAAACGAAAAGAGATTTGGTGTTTTTTGAATTTTTCAAAAGAATTAGGCTCTGTATTATGATCTATAAGATAATACCCATGCTAACAATTATTTGGGCTGATCGTTATTTGTATCAATTTTATAATAAGTCTAGAGCTTTTTCGTAAATATAAACCGCTGAGAGTAGAAGAAAGGGCACTATAGCGAATTATATTAGAAATTTAAATACAAGTTTTAGTCGGATGGGTATCAGAAGAATAGTCACTTTGCAGTATTTGGTATACCACCTGAAATCTATCAGAATCAATTATTTTATTTGTTGATTAATTACTATATTCTTATTCTTTAATTTAGTTATGCTAAGGAGTCACTATTTTATTGCAAAGATTTTTATTTTATACGAGTTGCGTTAGAAATTTTGCTTTTATCTAGTATTGTATAAACTTGTTATTATGATTAGGAAAAAAATTAATGTTTTAATGCTAATATCCTTATCAATTGTTAATTTATTATTTAAAAATTACTTCTTTTTTTTTTTTGTTAATTGGTATAAATTAATGTAATTATTTAAATATAATTATAAATTCGTGTCAATCGTGACATAAACATAAAATTTTATTAATTAATTTAAAAATATTGTTATTAATATTTTTCGTATAAATATAATGTGATTTTCTAATGTTTGTACAGTTCTATAATTAAAATAAAGCGAAAATTCTTTTTTAAAAAAAATGATAAAATATACAATTTTCTTTGCTGCGTTTTGCTGCTTTGTCGCAGTCATCTTTGCCAATGTGAGTAATTTAATATGAAATCTGATTAAATTATTAAAAAAAAAAATAATTTTATAAAATTATTTTTAGCCACCAGCAACACCTCCACCAACACCATGTACAAAAGTTGGTGAAATGGAAATCGCCATTAGTATTGGTCAATCATTAATTTGTGAACTCCAAGAATTACTATGTGAAGTAAGACACGTATTTGGTTGTTGTAACTCTACCGTCTGTCTTACAACTTCTAAAGTTATATTATAATTACATTGACTTAAGAAAATTTATTATGGATTTGCTTATTTTAAATTGATTTCATTCTAATGGATAAATTCTGATAAATTAATAATTATTCAACAAATTAAATAAAAATTAAATACAATTAAATACAAATATTTATTATTATTATTTTTAAATACTTATTTATTTAAAACATATTTCTATTTTACAATTTTTTTCCACTATATATTGTTCAGTTTTGTTGATTCGATTTTATGGCTTTAAATTCATTTAAATTTTGTCATTTTTACTTTTCTTTAATTTGTGCATAAAAATTTGCATTCAACAATCAACCAACCATGTGTACACTTGGACTCTGAAAATGAATTTTCTTTTAATCATTTTGATATTATTTACTAAAAAAAAAGAAGGTTTATCCGCTATTTCTTGTTAATATAGTTAACCACCGTCCAACGTACCAAAGTATTAATAGTATGATTTGAATAATTTAATAACTATTTCGTGTTGTTCATGATTCTGCTATTAAATAAAAAAAATATATAAACATTTTTATTTTTATTGATAATATTTTAAAGAGATCATTTCGTTTTTATTTGTATAAAAACTAAAGAAATTATTTAATTCTGTCCAGTTCTACTTAACATTCTTTAAACGAAAAAATTGAATAAAAAAATAATACAATAATGAAATATATTCTTCTATTCGCTGGGTTCTGTTACTTTATTAATATTATCGTAGCTAATGTGAGTTAAAAAATGAATTATTTAAAAAATTTTTCGTTCAAATAAAAAAATTAATTAATGATAATTTCAAAGCCTGCACCAGAACCGCCGGTAACAACACCATGTACCCGTATTGGTCAAGTGGAAATTGCAATTGATCTAGGAAAGGCAATGATTTGTGAAATTGAAAAAATGTTATCACAAATGACAAATGTATTCGGTTGTTGTGATAATACCATTTGCGCTGTAACATGTGTAAATAATTATTAACATAAATTTAAATGAATTAATTTTATAGAAATTAATTAAATAAATAAATAGAAGAAAAAAAAAATAAAACCAAAAAATATTTTTATTAAAATAAATTTTCAATATATATTCTTTGATTAAATATTCATTCGGTTTACAAGGATATTATTAATATTATTATTTAATAATGATTATTTATTCTTTATTCATTTATTAACAATAATTTTTGTGTATAAATGTGTTTCGTGAAATGCTTTTGCAGTACAGTCAATTTTCATTTTTTGCGGTAGATACGTTCTGCAGCAAAACGCATTAAAAAACACAACTTACGACTAATGAATAGGGATACGTTCTACATTTATCGAAATCGCATGAAATAGCCAAAAAATCGCATAAAAAGAAACTCTAACGAAGAAAAAATGAATTTGGTAGTTTGTTAAACATTTTTTAAGACAGAATGAGTGAATAATCAAAAAGAATAAAATCAATAGCTTAAAATTTTAATCTCCGAATCATTAAAAAGCAAGCATTTAAGCTACTAACTTTGCAAACTACACGAATTTCGACTTAATACAACATCCGACCAAAACACAATGAGCACTGCTCGTATTTTTTACAAGAAATAAAGAAAAACCATATAAATCGGGAATTCCAACAAAAATATCATATAATAGAACTCGAATAAAAATCGTACCGCTTCACAAACTATGCAACTTGACAAGTCGCGCATCCAGCTGCGAAACAAGTTACCTGGTGTCTATCTTCTTTAAAATAAAGTCGCATAAAAATAGAATTGATTGTATTTAAATTAATTAGATATGTTTAGGTAGTGCCACTAAGGACAATGAGCACTATTTTCGTTTGTTATTTCATAGTTTATTGAATTTCTATTTTCTTCACCTGAATTGTATTTAATTGTTTTAATAGATATTTAGTATTTTGTTTTTACTTTAATTTAGAATAATTATAATTATAATAATGTCTAGACTTTAGAGAGACAATCCATATATGATTAATGCTTTTTTATTTTTGCTTGTTTTTGTTTTTTTTTTTATTATAATTACAAAATTACTACTTGGTCGTGATATCATGATTTTTGTATTAAATTGAATTGAAAAAATATGTTTATTGCTTAAAAAACAAAAGGTAAAGAAGCATATAAACATTTGTGTATTTTTCTATATAAATACCGCTGAATATTATTAAATATTGATTCAATTGAAAATAGTATTTAAACACCTCAAGTAATAGTTTTATTTTGAAATTAAAATAATTTAAAAAAAAAAATAATGCAAAAATTCTTAGTAATTTTTGCGATAATATCGCTGACTTGTTGCTTTGTGGTAAGTTTCTGTGTTTTCTGATGTAATTTAATTATGTTTGACGAAATTAATGGCGATTTTTAAATTAAATGTAAAAATTTTAGTCGGGCGAGTTTTTCGGTTTTGATGAGGATGATGAATTATTATTTGAACGTGAAATGCAAATGAATTTTGAACATGAAATGTTTAAAAGGAATGCTAATTATGGTCCACAAAAATTAAATGTTTATGGTAATGCATATGATACAAAAAGACAAGAACCATGGATGGGAAACCCAAAGGAAAATCAAGAATTACCAAAGCCTGTTGCTAAGCCACAACAGCCTAGTGTAAAGCCACAACAGCCTAGTGTAAAGCCACAACAGCCTAGTGTTAAACCACAACAGCCTAGTGTTCAACAACCTATACCGCATAAACCTGTCCAACAACAACACAGTCATCAACAGCCCAGTTACCAACAACCCATTTATCAACAATCTAGTCATAAACAACCCAGTCATCTACAACAGCAAAAAATTTTTCATCCACAACATGAAGAACCAGAATTATATCAACCAAAGCATTATCAGCAATATTCTCAACCAAACTATCATCAACAACAACCTTATGGTTATAGTCAAAATTATCCGTCTTATGATCAAAAACAGACACAGGGATGGCAACAAAGAAAAAACTAAAATTAATCACATTTTGGGTGATATATCCTTAGAAGAAAAACAAAACTTCCAACAAAAATTCCAGTTTTATTCCTATTTTCTTAAATAAATATTTTTATTTTTGCAATAATATAAATTTAATATTTGAATTGGACATTGTTAAACTTTGACCATCCATTACTGCTTCGCAGTAAAATTTGTTTATTCTTTCTATTTTGTAAAATTCTAAAAAATTCAAATAATTAAAATAAAATTCTCGTTAAATTGTATTGTTTTAAAATATCACTAAATTATTAATAGTTTTTAATTAAAATTAATTACTCAAAACAAATCGTGTCGTCTAGAGTGAGTGAGTGAGCCAGTAATAATTGCAATTCTGTTAATCTATTGTGTTATCACAATATCAAATCAACGATGACATTTTATGTCAAGATAGAAAATTTTAATGAAAAAACATAAATGATTTTTTATTATATGTTTTCAATACATAAAAGGCATTTTGTTTCATTTTATTAAAACACTTTTTGTGTGCATTTTGTTTTAAGTAACAAAAAAATTCCAAAATAATTTTCTATGATGAGTAGAATAAATAAGTATTAAAAACTGTCAACACACAACTACTACGAGTGATTTAATTTTATGTTTTAATTATAACGATGAAATACATTAATGTCTTTTCACTCTTAATAAAAAAAATACACATAAACTTTGTTGAATTTTGCTCAATTCAATTAAGTTTTAAAATTTTATTAAGTAAAAAAAGGAATTTTTTCAGTAAAATTCATTAAAAATAATAATAAGAAAAGGAGGGAATATTTAGTTGTTCAGAAAAACAAAGATCCAAGTGATGTATACAATACAAAGGCGACATAATAATTATGTTTACATTTAAATTACTTTTCTTTTACCATTGAATTATTATTATTATTTATAAAGAATATTAATTTTTCTGTGTTTCTTCGTTGTTGTCGTTGTCACACTGCTTATTGTCGTCGTCGTCATTATTTTTATTTATTAAAATTTTGATTAATTTAAGGCAAAAAAGCAATAATTATTTTCTTTTTTTTGTTATTTATTTCTATAAGAATATTTTCTTTAAATATCAAAGTTTGTTTTTACTGTTTTAAGTAAATTGTTTGAAAATAAATTAATAAATTAGTTATTAGTGGAAGCTTTTTAAGTGCATTATTTAAATGTTAATTGATGTGAACTTAAATGTTAAGTGATGGTGTAGTTGTGTCACTTTAGTAGTGTTTTTGGTTATTAAAATTCATAATTTTAAATTTATAATATTTTATTGTTTTGTATTTTTTAAAGAAATAAATACCAGCTTAAGTAGGAATTAAGAAATGGAAGAAACAAAAAGTGTTTAAGCAAAATAAAGAAGAATTGTATTTTTCTTTTCGTCAAATAAATAACTAAATTATTAATAATATGAATGAATGATGAAGGCTGTTTTTCTTGTCTTTCTTGTCTTTATTTTAATTTTATGTTTATTTAATAATTTTCCTGTTTTCCTGTTATTGTTTATTTAAGTAAAAAAAAAATTGTATCCGAAAAGCTGAGATTTATTTAAATATATATATTTTAAGCAGGATAAATAGAACGAAGGAATATTGAGATTTTATAGACATTGTTGGTTGTTATTTTTGTTAAATAAAAAGCGCATAAGACTTTTAAATTTAAATATTAAAAAGGTGATATTGTTTGTCGTTTTTATATTTATTTTCTTAGGGTGGTTATTGTTAAGTTTTTCCTGTATTTAAATAATAAAATATTTACTTGTTTATTTTATTATAAGACAATAAGATTTTTCTTTATTTTTGTTTTTTAATATTTAAAGTATTGTTAAAGTCTTGGTTGAAGAAAATTTATATTAAATAAATATAATTTTTTCTCTTTGTTTAAATTATTTTATTTTTTATTAAAATTATTATGATTTATTATTTAAATATTAATTGATATTTTCTTTGTAATCAATATATTGTTTTAAGCAGCAATGTATTTAAAAATATTAGACAAGTAAACATATGTCATTCACAGTAATGAATTACGTTAACATCATTTCACTTTTTTACATGTTTTTAAAACATTATTTGTTTATTATAGAAATAGTATAAATACATTGTAAACACAGTGTTAAGTATGCTTTAAAATCGACTTAAAATAAACTTAATATATCAGCAAAACAGTATGCATTAAGCAAAATAAATGAAATGCAATTAAAATTAATTATTTATCTTTCTATCAATTTGATTATGAAAATAAGATTATTGTTTTTTTATTTAAAAATATTTTAATTATTATTTATGTATTTAATTTATATAATTTGATTGTTGGATAATTGCCAAAGTAGTAATATGCGTTTTGTTATTAAACAATTTTATTTGATTTTTATTCACTTATACGAATAATTTTCTTAATTTTATTTTGATCGATAATTGAAATTTATCGTTTTACTCTCTTGTGTCTTTATTTAATTTAATTCTTCTTTAACTTAAGATTAATTTGTTTTAATAGAAAATATATATAATGAATTAAATATATATATAAAAAAAAGTGTTTTTCTTATTTGGCGCCGTTTAGAAAATATAACTCTGTTTTAATCACAACAACAAAAATATATTTCACATAAATGTGCGTCATTTGTGTGCCTAGCCAAATATTTATTATTATTATTATTATTGATTTACGTGAAAAAAAGATATTTCAATATTATTACATTATCTATTTTTAATAATTTATAAATAAAATAATAAATAAATATGTTAAAATTAATAAATTTCAATTTTATTTATTTCTTTACAGATTTTTTTGAAACATCCTTTGTTGATTTTAATTTATTTATTTATTATTATTATAATATGATTGTTCCTGATGCTTCTTTAAACGAAAATAACATTATTGATGTTTGACTTAACGTACAAATTTGAGACATTTTCAAAGAGAAAGAAAGTTAACTAAGTGCCAAGGTCGTCTGAACGTTAAGTATTTTGGTTCGACATAAATAAAAACTTGCAATTATGGATCATTCTGTGAATGCAGCGCGTGGGAGACCATGGAATAAGCTACGCTTTGAAAATGATGAACTTGAATGCTTGTATCAACGATATACATTGAAATTGCAGAGATTTTCTGTGACAGGTGTTGTTGCACTTGTTGTTATATTATGCGGTGTTATGGCAGCATTAAGTCTTGGCTACAATCAAACACCAACATTACATGTAAGTTTTTTTTTGTATTATTAATAATTATTTAATGTTTTTTCTTTCTAATATATAATTTTTACTATGTGGTTACAGAATGTCTTCAACTCATTGATGTGTTTATTATTTTCCATAATATTAGCACTTTTACAATTTCGTGTTATACGTGATTCACATTTACCATTTCTTTGCTATGGTATTTTATTTTTTACAGCAGCATTTTGCTTTATATCAATGCCAACCGTTGGCAATGTATTTCCTGTCGATACTAAAGAGGTAATAAATATATAAAAAATAATTCAACTGAATTCAAACAAATTTATGTATAAAAAATGAAAATTTTCCAGGTGATGGCTGAAGGTGTATGGCAAATTGTATTTGTTATATTCTTAGCATATGCAATGATGCCACTACAAATATGGGAAGCTGTTATTTTTGGCATAATATTACCATCAATACATATTGGATTAACTGGTTATCGTATATATACAGAAACATTTCAATATTTGGAATATAATCAGGTAAATTATGTGCTCTATGTCATAACAAAATCAAACAATTGAAAATAATTTAATAATAATTCCTATTCCTATCTATAACTAACTTTTTACATTCCAATATACTGAATATAGTATATTTATTTATTATTTTTTACATACCTTCACTCTCTGTTATTTCTAATAGAAAAATGTGATAAAAATGATTTTCCTTATTTGTATTTACAATTGAGAAAATTTCAACGTGACTATTTAACTAGATGAGAAAATAATATGATAATAAAAAAGAAACAGGAATTGTTATCCTCCCTCACCCTTTATTTATATACTATCAAAAGGTAGTAAAATATTATCATTTTTCATACACTTTGGTATTAAAATCAAATAATAAAAGTGTTTTTTTCGTTTTTAAAACACGAATAATGATGTTATTAAATTGTTTATTTTATTTTTTAATAAAATGACAATCAGTTTATTAGTATTTACTTCGTTTTTTTTATCTGTGTGTAATAAATAATGTGTTAAATTACTATAAAATTAATGAAATTGAATCTCTTTTTTTAATGCTGTGTAAATGCCATCCATAGCCTAATATAACGTACAATAACGTATCAAAAGTATAAAAAGCAAAATTTAAAATGACATTATAATATAATTAATAAAATTAAATTATCAGAGATAAACATGTAAAATGTTAATAATAATAATAATAATTTTTATTAGTAATTTTATAAACATGTTAATCCGGATTAAATGCTTATTTTATTTATTTATTATCATTTTGTTTTTAATATTATTATTATAACTGCTTTTAAATGTTTTTAATGTTATTAAAGTTTTAGTTGAATTTTTGATGGGTGTTTGCTGTTGATGTTACTTAACACTTAATCTCTGTTATTTTTAATTGTTTAATAACATTATTTTGTCCTTTTTTTTTATTTTTATTGATTTCACAATCACAATACGTGAATACTAGTTTAAAATAATTATAAATCTTTAATGTTAATAAACTATTTACTTTTTAGTATTTAAATTAAACGGATATTAAACATTTAATTATTAAATCCGGATGGGATAGTTATTTGTTTTATTTATATAAACATAATTTATATATGAGTTTATTAATGTGAAAATTCATTTTAATAGATAACATATTCTTCTATCTATCAATTTATTGATAATTTGATTGAACTTTATTATCAACATACAATTTATATTAATTTTTTTTAAAGAAAATAAAAACTTTTAAAAACTGAAAGATGGATAAAAATAATAAACATTTAAATTATGTTAACATCATAGCAAATATTTATTTTATTACATAATTAATTATCTTAATAATAATATTAATAACTATTATTCTTGTATTTTATATTCTTTTTAATAGTTTTTCTTTGTCATATTGGCAAATTCTCAAAATACATTAGAAATAAAGAATCCTTTCTACTATATGTTATTTTCACATAAATTTATATTTATGGAAAATTCTTGGAAATCCTTGTTGAAAATAATACAAACGTGGTTTATTTTTTTTAATACAAAACTTTATTCTTGGTATTGTTTTTTTTTTTTTAACCCTGTCTTTAATTTTTGCTTTTTGTTTTAATAAATATTTTGCTCGGTGTTTGTTTACTTGTTAACACAAGAAAAATCAATGGTTTATGGTTTTATTATATAATTTAGCATTGACTAAGTAACTAACAACACCGAATAGATAGATGGCACATGGTTAACTTACATTTTCTATAGAAATACATATTTTTATTGACTTTTTTGTTTGTTCCTTTGCTACTGACTACACTGTGCCAGTATAGTTTCTTATCATGAATTGTCGTCTTTCTAATTTTACGAGACAGACAATCTTTTAATGGAATGTTTGTCATTCACAGAATTTTTTGATTTTTCTATTGAGAGAAATTTTTTCTCATTTCTATAAGATTTCTATCCGGTTAATAATTTTCCTGACGTTTATTTCTTGCTTTGTTTTTCCTTGCTTTGTTTTTCCTAAATTTACTCTTTCAATATCTATTTATAATGTTATTGATTTTATTTTTAAGTTTTATTTCTTCTTTTCTTTTTCTCTAAATATAATTATTGATTTTTTTTTCTTGTCTTCTCCTAATTGTTAAATAGATTTTTATTTTTTCGTTTTCATATTTATTAAAATTACTTTGATGTTATTTCTTTATTGGTGTGTTAATATTAAATATTAACAGACAGAAATCTTGAAATTCTTCTAAGAATTTTCGATACTTTTTGTTTTTAATAAACAAATAAAAAAAAGAAGACAAAAAAAAAAATTATTCTTTAGACAATCGTTTATTGTGCCTTTTTTTTCTCCTGTTTAAAACATCAAACAAAATTATTATCTTTGTACTGATTTATTAATAGATAATAAAATTGAAAATTTCTACTTAAATTGATTTAATAAAATGAATATTTTTTTATCACAAAGTGTTTTTATTGTAAGTTCATATTATTCCATCTATCTATGCTCACCCATTTACCTGTTACCTGTTTTAAAATTACTATAAAAGATATATATTTTTATTATAATACTTTGATAATAATTTTATTACTTATAGTTAGCTGCAAATATTGTTATGTTTTTTGGTGTAAATATTGCTGGACTTGTTGTTAATATAATGATGGAACGTGCACAACGTCGTGCATTTTTAGATACACGAAATTGTATTGCTGCACGTTTAGAAATGGAAGATGAAAATGAAAAATTAGAACGTTTATTATTATCGGTATTACCACAACATGTTGCAATGGAAATGAAAAATGATTTATTGTCACCAGTTGAGGGACAATTTCATAAAATTTATATACAAAAACATGAGAACGTTAGGTTTGTATAATTTTTACCAAAAAAAGCATTTAATTTTTATCATAAAATTGATTTATATTAATTATTTATCTATTTTTTGTAGTATTTTATTTGCTGATATTGTTGGATTTACTGTATTAGCTTCTCAATGTAGTGCACAGGAATTGGTTAGATTATTAAATGAACTGTTTGGACGGTTTGATCAACTGGCAAATGTATGATTTAAATTTTAATAATATTTGTTTATGTTTTACAAAGTAAATTATTTTATATTTATTGCAGGATAATCATTGCTTACGCATTAAAATATTAGGTGATTGTTATTATTGTGTTTCGGGATTACCAGAACCTAGAGCCGATCATGCACGTTGTGCAGTTGAAATGGGCTTAGATATGATTGATGCAATTGCGTAAGTTAATTAATGTTATTTAATTAATGAAAAGCATTAAATTCATTTTTCTTTCATTGTTGGCAGATCTGTTGTTGAAGCTACCGATGTTATATTAAATATGCGTGTTGGTATACATTCTGGCCGTGTATTGTGTGGAGTCTTAGGTTTACGAAAGTGGCAATTTGATGTGTGGTCAAATGATGTAACTTTAGCAAATCATATGGAATCTGGTGGAGAACCAGGACGTGTTCATGTTACTAGGTACGTTTGAAATACATATTTTCGTTATTGTATTGTGTTGTAATAAAATAAATTTGAACAGAGCAACATTGGATGCGTTAAGTGGCGAATATGAAGTAGAAGCTGGCCATGGTGGCACACGTGACGCGTATTTAAGAGATCATGGCATTGATACATTCTTTATTGTACCACCAGCCCATAGGCGAAAAGTAATGTGTTATTTTTTTTTTTGCAAAAAAAAATATTAAACATAAATCATTTTTATTTAATTTTTTCTTTAGCCATTAATGTTAAATACATTGGGTGTTAGATCAGCTTTAGGCGCAGCAAATCGTCGTAAATTATCATTTCGAAATGTATCAAATGTCGTTGTACAACTTTTGCATACAATTAAATATTCAGTACCTGTACCATTTTCTCATATGAGTGGTGGACCGTTTGCCGGTGGTGGAATATCAGGCAACAATGGCAATAATAGCAGTAGCGTTGGTATAATTGGAAATAATCCAACTAGTTCATCGTCAGCTGTTGGTCAATCATTTACAGATAAAAATGCACGCAAGGTAAATTTGTTTCCTTTTTTTTTTTAGTTCTGGTTTTTATAATTTTAAAATATAGCTTCAATTTTTTTCTATGCTAAATTAAGCTTTTATCGTCGTTAATTTTTTTTTTCTCTTGTATAATTATTATTGTAAATTTCTTCACTTTATTTTTCTATTAGAATAAAATTTCGTTTAACGTTTATTATAAAAAAGAAAAATGTTTTGCTTCATAAAATTATTAGATAAATTAATTATTATATACATGAAGTAATAAATTAAGAAATGAATTAAATTTAAATTAATTATATAAAGATAGCTTTAAATTAACTGTTTTTTTTATTATTTAATGTTTTCTATTTAAATTTATTGTTTTTTATGTAAATATTATTATTATTATTATTATTATTATTTGTTTCTTTTTTCTCTTTTTTTTTTCTCTATTTTTAGGATGCGGTAAGTTGACTAGAAATTTAAATACTTTTTTAACAAATGATATGAAAAATTTTAAGTAAAAAACAGTTTTATTTGTTAAAGTAAAGTAAATTTAATTATTTAAATATAAGATTAAGATATACATATATATATATATATATATATAAATAAGAAAATGAAAACATCCGTATATGATATAAGAATATCGTTGGTAGTATTTTCCGTTGTTTTAATTATTTATATATTTATATATATTATTTATGTTTTATGTTGTTATTTTGTATTATTTTGTTTTATTATTGTATTATGTAATTTAATTAGTTGATTTAACGAATTGTTGGTAAGTTGTTACAGTTTTTATTCAAAAAATTTATTATTATTTTCGTTTAGTTTTTAGTTTTGTTTTTTTTTTATCATAATTATGAGAAATAATTGATTACGTTTATTATTTTAAACAAAAATCATTCGTAAAAGAAAATAATAATTTTTTTAATTGAATTTTATTATCACTGAAAATTAATCAAAAAAAAGTGAAAATACCAAAAACAAACAAAATCAACTTTACCCCCAACAGGTATTACACCTTCAGCGAGCCCTGCATGCGCCGCCAACACCTGGCGGCAGCGTGTCCGGATCGTCACAACTAAATGAGTTGATTAAGAAAGTGAGAATCAATTTAAGCAAAAAAAAAAAAAAAAAACATACACACACTCAGAGACTTTGTTTTCTGTTTTTCTAATTTTTGTTTTGGTTTTTCCTTATAATTTTTTTTACCCTTTGTTTTAATTTGGTTTTTATTTTTCCTTTTAATTTATTAATTATTCTATTTTTTTTTTGCGATAAATTGCAAAATAAACAAGAGAAATATTTTATATTAATTTATTCTTTATTGTTTTTAAATTTATTTTCGCTACAAAATGCAAAATTGTAAATACATAGTTTTATTTATTTTATTTTCACAATTTTTAGTTGATTTTTCTTATGATTTTTGTATAAATAATTTAGTTTTGTTTGTAAATTCAGGTTTTTGGGATATATTACTATCAATTTTAATTTATTTTATTTTATTGTTTTTTTTTTCTTTATTAATTTTGCAAACAGTTTTTTATTTTTATTTAGTTAGTTAATTAAAAATAGCACGTCTTTTCATTGCACATTTTTAAATAATTTATATATTTACATTTGATTTGCTTTCCTTATATTTGCTATAGTTGATGAGCGTAAGGCATTGCTTAGCAAATGAGAATTTTCTTTTTTTTAATTCCACTAATTGCTAATTGCTTAGATTTTTTATTTTTTTTTTTATATTTTTTTTATATTTTTACTGAAATTAATGCCCGGAAGCTTTAATATTTATTTGTTTAGCTTTTTTAAAATGAATAAATTAATAATATTTACATAAGTTTTATTTTATATATTTATTGATTCTTAAAAATACCTTGTAAATTATTATACCAGTTACAACATTGTGGGATTTCGTTTTTCTTTAAAACCTAATAAATATTTTGTATATTTTTGTTTTTATTAACAAATTTAATCAGCAAATCAAATGTGAATTAATTTTATTATTTTCTTAATAAATTTTATTGTTGTTTTTATATAAATAACAAATATGTTTTAATATTAAATAAATTGCAAATCTTCTTAAATGAGTTGATTGAATTTTTATTAATAAAATTTTCGCTTAATAATTTAAAGAAAAAGCAAAAAAAAATTCTATGACATTTTAATATTATTGCAGACAAAAGTGACAGAAAAATTTAAGAGACCCTTCAAGAAGCGTCATTCAAGTGTTTATCATCAACCGTCAAATCGTGTTAATAAATTTTTAGCACAGGCAATTGAGGCGAGAAGTGTTGATCGTGAAAAGAGTGTACATGTCAAGAGGATAACATTAAGATTTCGTGAAAGTATTAAGGAGCGACAATATCATCAGGATTTAGATTTAGGTTTCAGTACAGCAATGGGTTGTAGTTTATTATTGTTAATATTGAGTGCGGCACTACAGGTTTGTTATATTTTCACTTTCATTACATAAAATTAACACAATTTATTCGTTATTACTCTTCTGGTTTATTAATAAAAATTTTATTATTTATGTTGTTATTTAGGTGGCAGCATTACCACGAACATTAATTTTATTATTATTATTTTTAACTGCCTTTATATGGATAAGCTCAATTTTAATGTTATTATTAGCTGTACGCTTGAAATGGATCTTTTGGGATTTATCACAAAGTTTTACATTACGTTTAGCTATAACTGTCTTTACAATTGTATTATTATATTCAATGGGACAAGTGAATGTATTCACATGTATCTCTGATCATCCATGTACATCAAATTTTACAACAAAAAATGATGATCAAACATTTTTAACATCATCTGCTGCTGCTGCATCGTCCTTATCACGTTCACCATCAGATATAAGTATTGGTATTGATATTGATGATTACAACTATAGTCATCGTAAATGTGCATTACCACAATATATATCATTATCAGCGGCATTTGCTTTTCTCTCCGTTTCTGTGTTTTTAAGGTAAACATAATAGTAAAAATATTAATTTTCTATATATAAAATTTATATTAATTTTTTATTATATGAATTTAATGTTTTCTTATTTTTTTTAGATTACCAATTATTATTAAAACAATTTTAGTTATGCTAATAGGAATTGTTTATACATTATTTATTGAATCAACTCATGCAATTATATTTCATTGTTATGACAGTCGTGTACAGTATGTCTCCTTAGAAATAATAACGCTAATTAATTATTTACTAATATCATTTTATAATTTTTTTTTTTTTAAGTTCAACAATACCATTGCATACAATATCAATGGCACGTATAATTATATTTATGATTGCAATATTAGCACATGGACGTCAAGTAGAATGGACAGCCAGATTAGATTTCTTATGGCAATTACAGGCATCACAAGAAAAACGTGAAATGGCCGTTTTGCAACAATCTAATAAACGTATTTTATATAATTTATTACCATCACATGTTGCTGCACACTTTTTAGATAATCAATTTCGTAGTAATATGGTAATTATGAAATTTTAATAACACGGAAAAAATGTGTAAATAATTAACAAAATATTAACACTTTTACATATAATTTTAATTATAATAAATATTAGATCAGGTGCTTTTAATGCTTATTAATATCTATTTAACTAACACTTTAAGACAAAAGAATATATCAAAATTAAAAAAAAAAAAAAAGAATTTTTTCAGCAATTGCCATTTAGTTATCAATAGTGTTTAATCTGTCAAGTATTGTGTTTTTCTATAATTTCTAGGGTACTCTTGGACAGGAATTATATCATCAAAGTTATGCAAAAGTTGGTGTTATCTTTTGTAGTGTACCGAATTTTCATGAATTTTATACGGAATTAGATGGTTCAAATCAGGGTGTTGAATGCTTACGATTATTAAATGAGATTATTGCTGATTTTGATGAGGTTTTTCATTGCAAACAAATTTTATTTTATAATTTAATTTTATTTTTTCAATAGCTTTGACCTATAATTATATTTATCCTCATTATCATGTTAATGTTTTAGTTATTGTGTCAGGAGCGTTTCCAAGCTATGGATAAAATTAAAACTGTTGGAAGTACCTATATGGCCGCTGTTGGATTAATACCGGATTTAAAAATGAATCAAAATGATATGCATTCAACAAGACGTCATATGACAGCATTAATGGAATTTATTAAAGCTTTACGCTTAACATTACAAAATATCAATGAGAATTCGTATAATAATTTTATGTTGCGCGTTGGTGTTAATATTGGGCCAGTAGTTGCTGGCGTTATAGGTGCACGCAAACCCCAATATGATATTTGGGGGAATACGGTTAATGTAGCTAGTCGAATGGACTCAACTGGAATACCCGGTTATACACAAGTGACACAGGAAGTCGTTGATAGTCTTCAAGGGTCTCATTTTGAATTTAGGTAAATAATTCTTTATTTTTCTAAGACAAACAAATAAAAACAAAGTGTTTAACCTAACAATTTGTTGCAGATGTCGTGGACAAGTTAAGGTTAAAGGCAAAGGTGATATGGTCACATATATACTATGTGATCAGGCACAAAATCCATTAAATGGAACACTATTGGGTAACCGTCCAATTCCTTCTACAAACATACAGCAAAATTATCATCAGCAAAAACAAAAGCAACAAATTGATACAAACGAAAGACAACAATTGCTACAACAGCAGCAGCAACCTGATTTCTATCAAAAACGCTGCGAGCAACAACAAAACTTAGAGCAGAAAAATTCTAATTATCATCCAAATGTGATTAATGAAAATTATGTTAAGAAAGAAAGTTATAATTTTATTGAAAGTCCAAATTTATTACAACATCAAGATAATTTATTACACGATGCAAAATATAAGCAAAACTTTAACAATCGTGAGATAATTAATCTAAGAGAAAATAATCATAATTTTTATAAACGTGATTTATATCCGATACAACAACAACATCAACTGCAACAACAAATGATTAGTGCAACAACAACACCAGGTACAACAGGTATAAATAGTACAAATAATATTGTGACCGGAACAACAAATTTTAATATAACTGAAAATCCAAATGTTGCATTAAATAATCATGAATATAATTTACGTGATAATTGTAATAAAGAACGTAATTATATACAAAATGAACATGATAATTTCAATAATCATCACAATTTATTGATCAGACGTGAACATATTAATATCCGGAATCAATTTAATGGACAAAATTTAATTAATAATAACAATAATAATGCCAATATTATTAATAATAATAACAATAACAATATTAATAGCAATAACACCAATAATAATAATAATAACAACATAAATAATAGTAATATTATTAATAATAATTATAATGGTAGTTGTCGTGAAAATGAGCCATTATTACATACAGCACCAGTTGCTAAAATAATACCACGGCAACAAAATCCACCTAAATATGAACCGCCACGTTATGCGAGCCCAGCCTGCAATTTTAGTATGCAACAACCATTGCAGCAACAACAGTCGAACCAAAGAATGCAATCGGGTACTCCACTACTAAAGACTTACATGAAGCCATTACCAAAGCTGCCAACAGAAATTGGTAAACTTATTTTATAACTTTTTTTTTACATTATTGCTTTTTATATTTTTGAAACTAATTTAAACTATTTATATTCATATAGAAGATTGTCGAGAGCTATCATCTACGGATGATCTCAGTTCTCGACCACATTCACCAAGTATAAGTTCATCGGATGAAAGTTATTCAAAAACAACAGAAGGTGAAACTGAAGATCATAATTCCTCACCATTACAGCAGCACCTTAAGACAGCGGCAAATAAAATTACAAACCCATTACAATGGTTATATCCGTGTGATATACAAGTAGATCCAACATCACCAAAATTAAGTCCTATAGATTTATCAAATTTAAAAGATTTCGAGGTGAGTTCAACGACAGAGAGTCAAGCAGCATCTACAATACCAAATAAAGGCGAATCGTGTAATAGTTTTGAATATCATGAGCGCGGCATACCTAAATCTCCATTTGAACGCGAAATTCAACGTTTGTTAAGTGAATCTTCATCACGATGCATACCGAAAGATAATTTAGCGATGCAACCAAGTGGCCATCATCAACAACAAATAACATCATCTTCGGCACCAACTAGCCATCATTTAGTTAGTGGTAGTAGTAGTAGTGGAAACGGTGGCTTAGGAATTATTGCATCTAGTGCGCCACCAAATTTATATTTTAACCAACTTCAACAGCAGCAGCAACAGCCACACAATGGTCATCATCATCATCACCATCACCATCATGCACAACATCATCATCCCTCATCGCATTATCAATCGCAAAGTAATAATTTTGAACAAAATAATATAAATAATAGCAAGACAACATTATCCTCGTCGTCTGGCTGTGGTGGCATTGCTGATAACAATGGTATTAATTTATCGTCAACAAATAGTAATAATCAAAATTTAGACTTAATTTATAATAGTAATAATATAAACACAACAAATAAAATACCAGGCGGTATACTGATTAATAATTGTAATAATAAATTAATAAATAATATGAACAATAGTAATAATATGAAGCATAAATATGAATTAGAAACAATTGATAAAACTAATAAATACCAACAGCAACAGCAACAAATGTTATTAGTTAAGCATCCTGTTGGCTTAGAAGCGATTAAAGAAATAACACGTAATAAAAATCAAAATGAATCAAGTCATTTGTAAGTTTATTAAATATTAAATTATTTTTAAATGTTATTAATTATTTAATAATTTTTCAGACAACAGACATCTGATACCGAATCATGTGAAATATTAAATGAGAATCATAATTTAGATATGGATTGTGTTAATATAAATCGAACTGGTATAATTGCACCATTAGCTAGAATTGATACTAATGGTGATATACAGAAATCAATAATACATGAGCATAATAATGAAACAAATGATGAGGATGATGATATTGATTTAGATGATATGGATGATAGTAATATGCACAATGTTATTATGACTGATCGTGATATTGATGAGGATGAACATGGCGGTGAAATAAATTATATAAACGATGAACTTAAATATGGTGCTGGACATCAGTCAATTGACTCGAATCCAATGGAAAGTCAATCGGAATGGAGTGATGAGGAATGTCGTGAAGAAGCTACTGGTATAATTATATTTAATTTATTTCATATGTGCTTAGAAATAATTTATAATAATTATTTGTTTAGGCGGTGCTGAGAGTACTGGTTATATAACTGATGAGCCAGGCTTAGAAAATGTCTCGCTATTAAATGAGGCGGGTCTAACAGATGCAGAAGGTGCTTTAAGTGATGTTAATTCAATATATAATGCTCCCGATGTTGATGATACATCGATATCAAGTCGTGCCAGTTCACGTCTATTAAGTTTAGATTCATTAAGTGGTTTATATGATTGTGAATTGGATTCAAAACATGAAATGGCTATTGTTAATGTTTCGCACAAAATAACAAGTAAATTTGGCCCCCAAATTTAAAAGCTAAAGAAAAAAGCTTATATTATTTTCAATTACTTTCTTAATGTATACTTGCTTTCGATTGATGACTGAATTAAGTAAGATTAAATTCTGAAAGGGAAAAAGTACTCTTAAATTTTATTTTCTATTATATAATTAATATAAAGAAGAAATATTAATTAATTTTGGTTTTTTTTTTATTAATTAATAATAAGTTTTTTGCTTTATTAATTCAAATATAATAAAGAAAGAGAAAAATCTTAATAAAATAAACTCTTTTTAGAAACATGAAATAATATTTAATAATTAAATGTAAATTAATTGTGTACTAAGTGCAAATATTATTTAAAAATTATACATAATTTATATAAATATACATAAAAGAAGTAACAAAATATTAATTAATTATAATTAAGGATAGGTTAAAAACAAAATTAATATTTATCTAAAAAATTAAGAAACTTTTACTCGTTTTTTGTTTATTCTTTTTTGTTTAATGTAATTAATTGTGTTATTTAATTAAAAAATTCTTTAAAAGGTATATATTTCAATAGCAATATAATATCAAATGATATTTTCAATATAATTTTAAGAAATTTCAATTAACAAAAATATAATTTATTAAACGTGAAGAAATTTTAATTTCGGCGAAAAAAATAAATAAAATAAAACTTACTCAACTTTTTCGTTAAAATATATAAATTATTTTGCTTATTAATTAATTTATTTTTGATCTCTTTTTAGTTTATTAATTACTTTTATTATAAATATGCATCACAATATTAAAGAATAATAAAAAAAAAACAGGTATACATTTGTATAAATAATTAAAAACCATTCATATCACAAAACTAATTTAAAACACAAAAATAAGGTAGAAGAAATAAAAGGAAATATTTTTTTATACATTTATTATTTTTGTGATATAATAATTATTATTTAAAATTGTTATTTTGTTTATTTTTATTATTATTATTAATTTTAGAGCACAATGAATGAATGAATGAAAAACACAGAAAATAAATTCAACTGGTAATTAGTTTATAATTTTAATTAATTATAATTTTATTTAAAAGAAAGAAGAAAATACGAATATAAATTTAAAGGAAAGACAATTTTCTAAAAGAAAATTGGTGCTAACAATATTAATATTAATTAATTTATTATTATAATTATTTAAAAAAAAGAAAAATCTACTGATTATTCAATCATACGATAAAATTTTGATTCTTTGTGTTTAAACAATGTAAATTAATAAAATGTAAATTATTGATTATAAATGAAAGAAAGTAATGAAAAAAAAAGATAATGATAAAGATGAATACAACTCATTTTAAATTAATTGTCAATTGTTACCTCATTAATACAAAAAAATGAAATGAAATTAATAAATAATAAAAATTAAAAACAAGAGAGAATTTTCAAGTATGAATTATAGAATTATAATTTATTTATAGAATTGTTCTTCTTTCTCTATAATAATTAATTTATTTAAGTTTTATTAAAGTTAAAGATGTAACTACTTATGTTCGTGTCCTTAAAATTTAATTATATATAAGAAAAGGTAAGCATTTAAAAGGATTAAAGGTTTGTTGTATTTTATTTGCTTTAAAATAATTTAAATAATAATTTCATTTGATTTCTTTTTTTTTATGCTTAATATTAGATTAATAAAATGATTAAATATTTAATTACTTATATATAACTAATAATTATTTAAATAAACATACAGTTTTATGATTATTAAATAATAAAATAGATACATATTTATAAACAGTCAATATTTATTATAACTGCTGCATAGAAGGTAATTTATAAATTAAATATTAAATCAAAGGAAATTATTAAATAACAAATCAAAAAGCAACTAATAATTATTAAATAAATAATAAATAAGTTTGAAAAAAAAAATTATAATAATAACTGCGTTTTGTTTTCAGCTGTAAAGGATGTCACATAATTGTCGATTATAATAGAAAATAGTTATTGAAAATGCAATATGTAAATACACATAACTGGAAGACATCAAATGAATATTATGAATATCCCTGTTAACTGTTACATAAGACCAGAAACATTTAAAATCAAAATTACATTATTATTATTACATTAAATATGATTATTGGTTTCGTTATGTTTTAATTTAATTTGATTATTTTAAGTTATTTATTTAAAAAAAAAATTAAAATTTCTTTGAGTTAAACAATTATTTAAATTAAAAAGCAACACAACATATGCAAATGAAAACTATGTGTTAAAAGAATTATACAATTAGTTATAGTTTTGTTATCAAGTTAAAGAAACATGTTTTATTTTCAATTAAAAATAATTTATTTGTGTCTAATTTTAACAATTCATAAAAATGTGAATTGTCAGGATGATTTAATAACCAATATTAGTCTATGTAAATTTATTATTTATTTATTTATTTAAATATATTATTTAATATTATTTTTATTTTATAAAATAGCAATTGCTTATGAGTACACCGATACGAAAACTTATGAAATTATAAAAACAATATTCAGAGAAATTGAATTGGAAAATGATAATTTAATAAGATTTGTTGATAATTTTCATTCACATGAATATACTCGTGATGTTGAAAAATTTTGTAAGTTTTAATATATATATTTATTAAATATTTTAATATTATTCAATATTTCTATAATATAGTTTGTGATACTGTTGCTGCTAATCATACATTTGTTATTGATATGCTATGGACTGAAATGTTTAGAAATAAATTCACAGTAAATGTAAATACGGCAATGTTATATTGGCCAACGATAAAAATTTTCTCACCAAGTCAATATCATTTTTTAAATATAAATAACTATTTAGAAAAACGTCTTGCAAATGATTTTTTAATTATTGTCAATAATCATATATTAGCTGATCAATTAATATTTTCATTTGTACAATATTCTAAAATGAAAATAATTATAATTGATGAAATTGATCAAAAGGCAATAAATTTAATTAAAAATTTACGTCCACAACCGACATTTTATGTTATATTTGGTACAACCGATGATATTAATATGATCTTTAGTAAAGTAAGTAAATAAATATTATTTAATTAAATAAATATGTTAAAAAATTATTTTAATTTTTAGGTAATTGAAGGAAATTTAATACGCGATCAAAATAGTTGGAATTTATTATTTACAGATTTTAATTATGATAAATTTATGTATAGTGAAAATTATACAGATATTCATAAGATAGTAATGAGTAAAGAAAATTGTTGTCGTTTTAAATATAGACCGTTAAAAAGTAATTGTGAATGTTTCGATGAAAAAACGGTAATTATCATAAATAAATTAAATAATGTTTGTGTAACCATTATTGTATTTTACTTTTTAGCTTAACAAACTATATTATACATCAATATTTAATCATATGGTTGCATTAATTAAATTAAGAAAAGATTATCAATTTTACTTGCCATGCAGTGTAAATGGAAATTTATATCATGATAAAATTAATGAAATAAAATTAGTTTTATTTAATAAAATGAAAAATGATGATTTATTAAATGGAGACAATTTTAATGATTTATTAATAACAATCAAACCAAATATAATGTATGATTTATTAACAACATCATTTTTAGCAACGGATGACATTAATGAGAATAAAGAAATAATAAAGATAGCTGAAATAAATAATGAAACTGTTGAATTGGTTAATAATGAAAAATTAAAGAAATTAAAACGTTTCTTTCGGATTGGTATTGTTAGCCAGGAACCTTGGACTTATATGGTAACAGATAAAAATAATAATACTAAATGGACTGGTTATTGTATTGATTTAATACAAAAAATAAGCGAAACATTAAGTTTTGATTATGAATTAGTTGTGCCGACTATGGGTACATATGGGGACCGTGGAAAAGATGGTGAATGGGATGGACTTATTGGCGCTTTAATGAATGGGGTAAATTTGTTGATAATAAATTTATAACAAAAAATTAATTAAACAAAAATAATTTAAAGGATATTGATATAGCGATTTCAACATTAAAAATGACTGCAGAACGCGAAGAAGTGATTGATTTTGTTGCTCCTTTTTTTGAAGAAACTGGAATATCAATCGGTAATAATAATTTTTATATAAGTACTTACTTTGAACAATAAATTTATTCTTTTTTTTTTCAAGTAATAAGAAAACCAGTACTTGAAACATCTTTATTTAAATTTATGACCGTTTTACGATTAGAAGTTTGGTTAAGTATTGTCGGTGCTTTAGTTGCTACGGCGGTTTTACTCTGGCTGCTAGATAAATATTCTCCGTACAGTGCTAAAAATATGAAAGAAGCATATCCGTATCCTTGTCGGTAATTACAATTAATATTAATTTTTATTTTAAGTAATTAATAAATTTGTTTATGTATAGTGAATTTACATTAAAGGAGAGCTTTTGGTTTGCTCTAACATCATTTACACCACAGGGCGGTGGTGAAGCACCTAAATCATTATCTGGACGAACATTAGTTGCTGCATACTGGCTATTTGTTGTTTTAATGTTAGCAACGTTTACAGCAAATTTAGCCGCCTTTTTAACGGTTGAACGAATGCAAACACCTGTCCAATCGCTACAGCAATTAGCCAGACAAAGTCGTATTAATTATACCTGTGTTTTGAATTCTGATACGTATAAATTTTTTGAAAATATGGCTTTTGCCGAAACAAAATTATTTCTCATGTGGAAAGAATTAACATTAAATAGTACAACGGATCAAACACAGTATCGGTAGGACTCTATTATCTTTTTTTTGGTTTTTTTCTTTATATAAAAAATAAAATTATTAATATTATCTAATAGTGTTTGGGAGTATCCAATAAAAGAATTTTATAGTAATATTTTCAATGCAATAATAAAATCAGTACCGTTGAAAACAGCTGCCGAAGGTTATCGACTTACCAATGAGCATGAAGATGCTGACTTTGCATTTATACATGATTCTGCAGAAATAAAATATGCCATAACGAAAAATTGTAATTTCACAGAGGTGGGAGAAGTGTTTGCTGAGCAACCATATGCTATGGCTGTACAACAAGGTAGTCATTTGCAGGATGAATTAAGCGAAGTGATATTAAGATTTAAACGTGATCGTGTTCTGGAAAAACTAACACAAAAATATTGGAATTACACGGAATATAATAAATGCTCGAATAATGAGGATGATGAAGGTATAACATTACAAAGTTTAGGTGGTGTCTTTATAGCAACATTATTTGGTTTGGGTTTGGCAATGTTAACATTATTTTTTGAAATTCTATATTATCGTAGAAAGGCAAACACACGAATAAATGTTAAACCATTTAATTTAAGTAAAAAACTATATAAAAAGAAAAGTTTTTTCAGAAATTTATCGAAAAGGCGCAACAGTGCTCCAACATCACCAAAACAATTTTATAATCAGGATAATAAAGAGAATATTATTGGTAGTGTAACATTAGGTGGTCAGTTTATATCGAGTAAGGAAAAAAGTAATCTAAATGATATATCAACAATTTATTATCGTAATAAAAATTTACAAAACAAAGATTATGATGATAATAAGTCATATTATTATATGAATTAATTTGTTGTATTTAGAGATTCTTGTTCGGTTGTATCCATTAATTCACCTTCAAATAATTCTTTAAGACTATAATAAGCATAGAAGTAATTATAAGAATTTGATTGAAATTAATTAATTGTAATACACACACTCACCCATTATTTTCACCCTCTAAGTAATTTAATGTATTTACATTATGCGTTAAATTATCGTGTGTAGTTGTTGGCTGGATTGTTGTACTTATAATCAAATTACCATTATTATTTGGATTATTTCCTGTTTGTATTTGTCCAATTTGATTATTATCAATAATTATAAAATTTGTATTGCAAATATTATTATCATTAACATTATTATCACTATTATTTGTATTATTAGTATTTATATTAGTGTTATTATTAGTATTACTACTACTATTATTATTACTATTGTTATTATTGTTGGTATTATTAAAATCTAAAAAATTTAAATACTCTTCATCCTGCTGCTGCAGTAACTCTTGATCATTTTGCTGCTTGATTATTGTTTTATGTAAATTTTGACTTTCTTGCATTAATTTATCATATTGTTGAAATATATTCTTAAATTCTTTTATTTCAATTTTATTACGTAATATTATATCATCCTTAAAATAATTATATAATGTTAATAATGATTTATATGTTAATGATACGTACGCCTTTTCCAGCGTTATAACATCTAATTGCTTCTGTAAATAATCATACATTTTTTTTTTATTAATTAATTGACTAAAATAATAGAAAGAAGAAAATTTTAATTGATTTACATCTCTCTCTTTATTATCCTGTATTATTATTAAATTTATAATATCCATAAATTGTTTAAAAAATTCATCAACTGCATCAACAAATAAGATTAATGCTGATTGTGTTATGTCTGTTAAATGGTAAAAAAGGAAAATGCATGTTCAAAAAGTAATGTTTTAGTAAATAAGTTTTTATTTAACCTGTAAATCCAATTATCCTTAGTAGACCACATAATGCCATTCGGGTAGCTGAAGTAACCATTGGTTTATTTATTTTTACAATACTTTTTGGTATACCACGAGTAAAATTAGTCTCATTTGGCTTAACGAACCATAATGGTTTTGCAAATTTATTATCATTCATCAAGTTGACTGTGTTTTTAATTGGAAAATCAATGTTTGGCATTAGTTGACATGGATTTAATAAGTATTTTGTTTCCTGCAAATAAATTTTTTATTTAAATAATTTTTTTCAAATGGATATAAGCGAAAATCCTATACCGATTTGCTTGCATATGTATCAATCAAGGATTTTATCATTTCAATTTGATTCATAACCTCAATTGTTTGTGTAACTAATGGATTCTTTATAATAACTCTATAAATAAAAATGGTTTAATTATTTAAATAAAGAATGTCTAAATAAAAAAAACTTACTTTTTATGTTCCTCATTAAATTCAATAGTACTTAATTCCTTTATCCTTTCATTTTTGACATTTTGTGCTTGTATCGATTCAGGTGTATTTGTTATTTCTTTTTTTTTATTTGAATCATCTTCAAACATACCCCAATGTTTTTTATACATTATTTATATTTTTAATTAATTTATAATGAATTTTTTTTATAATTTCAGCAATAACAACGAGTATAAACAGTATAGATGTCAAAACAATTTACAACATCATTGATGCTGATAAGAGTGACACTAGTATGACAGTAAAATTAGTTTGGTTATGTCTGTGGTCTGTGAAATGTCAAATTGTATTTTTTGTTTACATTTATTTTTGTTTACATTTTATTATTTTTTTCTTTTTAGTTTTTTAATGAAAGGATAAATTGTGGATAAAATTGTTCCAAAAAATAACTATTAATATTAATTAATTAAATAAATAATAATAATTTATTTAATTGTTAAAATAATTTTCAACATCTCAACCGTGTATTTCTTAATAAAGAATAAGGGAATTTAAAATGTTAAGATATGCCAAATGACACTGTTTCTTTTTGGAAGAAATCTTTATCAATATGCAATGATTTGATGTTAAATGAAAAGAAGGATTGGTAAGTAAGGTTCTAGATAATAAGTTATTAATGTATAATATTATCAATGAATAAATCTTATTAGTTAAACGATTAAAAATAAAATAAAAACTATGTAAATTAATGTATAATTAATTTAAGAGAAACGAAATTATTTTTAGTTTGTTGATAAGGACAATTTTTTTTTGCAAAGAACATAAAATATATTTATTAAAAATAATAACATTGATATGTGAAGAATTTTAGAATTTTTGATATTTAATTATCATCTGCTTAGATCTTATTATGTAAATCATTTAAATAAAAGAAAATTTAATCTTATTAAATAATATTTTGGAATAAATCATTTTATAAACAAGAAGTTCTTATCATTTTGCAAAGAATAAAATAATTAAATAATTTTCGAGCTGCGCATGCGTGTTGTTAGTTTTTTCAAAAAAGTTATAAAACACAAGAATAAAGTTGTGCATATATTATATATATACAAAATAAAATAATCAATTTTCGGCTGCGTCCGTGGCAGTGTGCATTGTTGTCTTACGTATCCCCGGCTTGCTTTCAAGTTCGACGGGGGTCCGTATTAGTAAAATGGTTTAGCTTCACATGCATAAAATCACGGTATGTGGAACTGCCCTCTTTGGTCACAGGTTAGAGATCTCTCCCGATTTCTCTGCCTGTGGCGGCCGGGCCTTCCATGATGATTGTCATGGTGGAAAGGCTCGGATCTTAGAGCTGCAGAGTTCATCCATATATTTTTCTCCCTTTATGTTTAGTTTTTCTAAACAACAAGCCGGTCTATTCTGCGGGGGAATAGGCCGGCTCGGCTACAGAATTTACCGTTAGAATAAATGTGCACAAAATTTGTGCCAAACAATAGATTTCAATAACAATAGAGCAAGCAGACAGCCCATTGTATTCAAAAAAAATATAAATTTCTTTTGTATTCGCTTTACCATTGTCCTTTTATTCTTTTATCTATTTAGCAAAATTTCTACCATTTAAATATTTTATTCTTTCATTTCGTTTCCACGTGCATCGCAATAAACATCTATTTATATTTTTATTTAATATAATATAAATTTTTTCCATTTAAATATTTTTTTTCATATTTCTCCATTTATATATTTTTTTTTCTATTTCTCCATTTAAATAATTTTTTAAAATTTTTTCCATTTAAATAATTTTATTTTTTTATATTTTAATAATAACCATTTATATATTAAAAATAAATTTATTATTAATATTATTATTATTAATAATTTAAAATAATTTTTAAAATCCATTGCAAATAATTTTCTATTTAAAAATATTAATAATAAATAACCCCATTGTGCATTCATAAAGGATTCGCCATAGCACGTGTATTTAATAAATAACTTAGTCTATTTTTTTACCAAAATTTTATTAATTTTGTGTCCTCGCTTAAGCGGCATTGACTTTGCAAATTTTTTCAATAATTTTTTGCAAACTGTGACTAGCTTTGCACTTGTTTTCTAATTGTGAAAGTGACATTTACCATTTACAGTACACAAAAATTATTTTTAATAAAATCTCCTCGTGTTTGCAAATAGAAAATATATTAACCATTGAAAAATATCCTTTTTATAATAATATATTAAATTATTAATTATATAATTAAATATTATTATAAATAATATTAAATATATAATTAAATAATAATATTTTGTTAAATCTCTTGGACTAATTGTTCGTCATGTTTAGTGATAATTAATTCACTCAGTACAATTGAAAGGTATTATTGAATTAAATTGTTTTAAAAATTTTCTACATTAATTAAATTAAATTAAAATTAATATTTTATTTTATATACTTTTAGCCATCCACCCACCGTTGATAATTGAAGAATTAAATAACGTTGGATCCATATTTTTATTTAAGTATCAGTATCAAAACTCATGGACCATTGAGAATCGTCCAGTGATCAAGTAAAAATAATTTACCTTTTTACAAATATTTATATGCAAAAAAATTAATTAAATAATTTTTCATTTTTTGTTCTGTTTGTAGATTAAATATATTTATTTTGAAGAAGTAACCATTGACCACTGATCATCGCAATGCCGCACAACAAGAAAATTAATTATTCTCCACAATTTTGTGAATTCTCTTGGAGTCCACTTGTAGGATTGTTCGCCATGTTAAGCGATAATTAGTTCACTCAGTGCAATTGAAAAGTAATAATTAAATTAAATTATTTTAAATTTTTCTGCATTAATTAATAATTAATGATTTCATTAATTTATTTTACTTGTAGCCACCCACCCACCGTTGATGATCAATCAATTAAATGATTGAAGAATTAAATAACGTTCGATCCATATTTTTATTTAAATAAATAATAATATTTTTTCTTCTGTTGACTTATCGTATCCAGTATCAGAAAAACTCATTAACCATCATCCAGCAATTAAGTATTATAAATATTTATATGTAAAAAAATTAAATATATAATTTTTTATATTTTATTTTGTTTGTAGATTAAAATTATTTATTTTGAAGAAGTAAACATTAAACCACTGATCATCGCAATGCCGCACAACAAGAAAATTAATTATTCTCTTGGAGGATTGACACTTGTAGGATTGTTCAGGATAGACCATTTTACGCGATAATTAATTCACTCAGTGCATTTGAAAAGTAATAATTGAATTAAATTGTTTTAAATTTTTCTGCATTAATTAAATAACTTATTAATTTTTTCTTCTTGTAGCTACACACCCACCGTTGATCAATTAAATGACTGAAAAACTACATTACGTTGGATCCATATGAGAAGAACATAATTTTTTTTGTCTTTTGTTGACTTATCAGCAAAACTCATCCAGCATTGAGAATCATCCAGTGATCAAGTAAAAATAATTTACTTTCTTACAAATATTTATATGTAAAAAAATTAAATAAATAATTTTTCATTTTTTGTTCTGTTTGTAGATTTATAATATTTATTTTGGAAAAAATATTCATCAGAGTATGACCACCCGATCATCATTAATTAATTAATTACTCTCCAGTCGTCCAGTGAAGAATTTTTGGCATCCCATACATCGAAATATCTTTCATTTTAGTAAATTTTTTGATTAACCAGCGTTAATTATTTGTTTCATTCAATTAAAGTAATGTTAAAAAATAAATAATTAAAGTCTGTTAGAGATAAATTAAGAAAAATGTAATAATTTTTAGTTGGTAAAATTAATTGTAAAAACATTATAATGGTCCACTATTTGCCCACATCAATTTATTGTCTAAACAACCGACTAAGCAACAACCATTAAGAATCCAATCCCAGGCAACAGCAGATAATCAACCAGAAATAAAACTGCTATTTTAAGCTAATTTTATCCATTTCAGATTTTTTTTTTTGAATAAATTAATTATAAATTGTATCTTTTCTTGTGTAAATAATTTAATGTATTATTATATTTTGATTAATTAAAAAACGTAAAAAAAAATCCATTTTATTTTGAAAATAAAACATTTAATTTACTTAGAAAATTTTTTGTCATTTTATTTTTGCAAATTTTCAGTACGAATAAAGAATTTACCATTGGTGAAATATGAAAAAATGTCAAACGTAAAGTGCAATACTAACCATTGGTTAAAATATTGTAAAAAACTTGTAGATACTAACCATTGGTTAAATTTGTAAAAACTTGTAGTACTAACCATTGGTTAAATTTGTAAAAACTTGTGGTACTAACCATTGGTTAAATTTGTAACTATCGTGAAACTGAACCGACGAAAAAATTGCAACGACCCCTATTCCCCAACAAGCTTTAAAACATCCAACGATACGCACAAAAAATTGCAACGACCCCTATCCCCCAACAAGCTCTAAAACATCCAACGATACGCACAAAAAATTGCAAAAAAGAATTTTTCACCGATAGTTGCAGGAGGAAGGAAGTGTGTGTTGTGTCCTACCTAGACGGGGTTGGTGGTTGGGTGGGTGGTTGGGTGGGTGGTGGGTTGCATATGCATACACAAATTTCCCATAATTAATTCAATTTAATTTTTTCTTTAATTTTATTAAAAAGTCTTTTTTTCTATGGGTGGTTGTTATCGGGTTTCGAACTAGAAACAAATTTATATTTTTTAATAAGGATAACTATAGCCTTAGCGACTACGGCTATAATGATTATTAAAATAGAAAAATGTTTGCATAGTGTTAAAGTATTAAAAAAATATCTCTTAAAAAATTACAAATTTACAATTATAGAATAAATACATCAAAAATATTAAAAAAAAAAAAACATTAAATAAAAATGTAAAAACATTAATTATCCTTCCAATAATATAATATTTATTAAATTAAATCATTAACTATTAAATTAGATTACAATTTATTTTCTCGTAATGCTTATAAGCAATTAAAATAATTTGTTTTTTTGATGAATTTAGCAAATTTTATTACTTAATTCTGATTAGATTTCTGTGTACAATGTAAAGACTGTTAAGCTAAGCTGTCTACAGATTTAAAATAAGTTTAAAAAAAGTTTATTTTTTATATCAAAATGATATAAATATAAAAAAAAATAATTATCCTTTCTTTAATATATATTATAATATATATTTAATTATAGAATAATCAAAGATAACTAAACAAGATTCAATTTTATCTTATATTGTCTTAAGATTTAAAAAGCAAAACCACGATATTTATTATTTTTTCATCATTTAACATTAATATTACCATTTAGGCTTAGGTATATAAGAGTATCCGATTATAACTTATAATCGGTTTATAGTCCAAAGAAAAACTTTCTTAGCTCTTTTAAATTAATTAAATAGTTAACTCTAATTATCTTATTGGAATACGGATAGCAAATGCATTTCCTATGTTATGACATCAAAAATTTATGTTTTTGCAGATGAAGTTTGACGAATTTAGACTAAAAATAGATAAAATTTATCAAACAAATTACAAAATTATAATTAAAAGGATTTTAAATAATTTTCAATGAGGAATTTATAAGAAAATAACTCGCTTTAAAATGTCTTAATTCAGTTCATTACCGATTCTTCGTGTCAATTCTTAATAGCACAGTTTTGGATCAGTCCTATAAAGATAAAATAAAATAAATTTATAAATAATAATAATAATAATAAAATAAAGATTTACTAGCATAACAATGAAAATAGCATTATCCAGCTAGAGTTCAAACAGCATAATATGACTTATAATTCGGCTACTGCAACATTGGTCTAATGACAACGTTTTAATTAATTCATTTAACTAAAAATAAAATTTAATTATTACACAAATTACTACTTAATATCATTTAAAATTAGTTTTATTATCAAAACGATTTATTTGTATAACAATATTCCAGATATGCTCTTCATGAACAATATTTAAATTCATTTTCATTACCAATTTAAATGTCAGTCCTTTTGTTCAACATTCCTTATTGATAAGATTTCTCAAAGTATCTAATGGATATTTTCTAAAAATATAAAATTTAAACATAACTTTCCGACGATATCCACACGTTTCAGATAAAAACATTGTAAAGTTAATTAAAAAATTTTACAACTAAAATCATGTAAATCGACAAATGATTTAAGAATATTCATGAAATGATAGTAAAAACTTGGGAAAAATATATAAGGATAACAGTTTTAGTTAAAGAGATACATAATCATTTACACGTTGAAAAATCATTTAACTTTAATATGTAAGAGACTAAAACAGATAATAGAATTAGAATGATCAAGAATTACTATTACTGATATGCTTATTATCTACATAATCTTGTAAGATCCATAATTTTAGTGTTTACATAGGATGCGAAATCCCGAATTTTTAAATTTCAAACAAATGTAGATGGATAATGATTTTACAAAAGAAATATGTGAAAAGCCAAAATGTTTGACATTTTTTCTCTGAAAAGTTTTTCTTTTAAAACGCTGTAAATGCGAAAACGTGTAAAACGAAGAGCATGTTAATCGTGGGATAAACATAAAGAAACGAATTAATAGCAGGAAACTAAGTTAAAATGCTCACATTGTTCCCTGCAATAAACAAGTTGTAGGAGCTTAACTTTATACTACAGCAATAAAAAAAAATCCATAATTAATCCTTATTACTGGATGACTGAATTGTTGCATAACGCAAAGACTTATCTAAAAAAAAAATAAACTAAATTAAATTAGAATTTAATTAAATTATTCATTGCTCACCTCATGCCCAAATGTATTTTAATTTCTGTGTGAGATTTGCAGCACTGTAATTAATTTTATAAATCCAAATTGGTAAATATTTGTAAATTAGTTTCTCTTAAACAACTCTGGAACATTCATAACAATTTTCACGGTAGGTACTATTCTCCACATTGTCCCTTTTGTTTTCAGATTATATTGTCATCTAATTTCAAAATAAAATATTTATTAATTAAACAAATTTTTATAATTTAATAGATTAATAAAACAAACCATTATTACAGTAATTACAATTAATAATAAACAATTTAAATTAAATAATTACATTTTAAAATTAATTTAATTAAATACACAAAAAAGAAACTGTCAAAAAATGACATAACCCCAATTTTATATCAAATAAATGCCATTAAGGTAATTACAAAAACAAAAAAAAATATCAATAAAACCCCGTTATCTAGACAATATGCATTCCAGATAATTGATTAACCAAAAAAAAAAGAAAAAACCATTTATCTGATTATGATTTGAATCAATAAAATTCAATCAAATTTAAATAAATAATTTTTAATAACAATTATTCCCAAATAAATTATTTAACAAAACAAAAATAATATATAAACATAACAGATCAGAGGACAACAAATCATTTACATAAAAAAGTTTTGTTACGAAAAAGAAAAATGTTCAAATTATTAATATTTAAATATTTTTTGTGTTTTTCAATAATACCAGTGATTAATTCTGTAATTTAATTTATAAAAATTAAATTTCTGTTGTAAATATATCCTTACATTGTTATTTTTTCCAACGGTTCCAACTTGTTTATTGCACTGTAATTGTTTCTGTAGAATATCACTTTGCTGTTACTTCTGCCGTTCGCTTAATTAAAATTAAAACTTTTCTAATCAATTCTATTTATTATTAATAAATTTATATCTTTATTTAAGGAATTATTAAAAATAAAACTCGAAATAATATCAACAATTTTATTTCAAGAAGATAATCATAATCATAATAATAATAATAATAAAATTAATAAAAATTGTATTATTGGTAAATTAATAAATGAATTAAAAAATGATTTAAATTTAAGTGAAATTTTTATTAATCATAACAATAATAATAATAATAATTATGATAAAAATATTATCTATGATTTATATATTGGAAAAAATAATATAGATGATGATTTAGGTATTTATTTATTAAAAATATTTCATAATAAAATTTCGTTAAACTTTCGAAAATAATTAATTATTTTTCTTACTTTAAAGCAGATAAAACACAAATATTATCACTATCACCATTATGGTATTATTATCAATTTAATTATTGTTTTATTTATGCAAATACAAAACGTATATTAGCACATGCAGCATTAATGAAGAATTTATTACCACGCGATTGGCTTTTACTTTGTTCACCAATCATACTGACAACAATTTACTTTTATTTAATATTACATTTACGGTAAGTAAAATATTGATGAAATTGGAAAGGATAAATCTCTTATAAAAAATAAAATTACATTTTAATTAAAGATTTTTTATTAATAAACTTGAATCAATGACCAAAGGAATGCTGTATGCCCTGCAAACACATTTATTATCATCTGTACCGCGTACAAGCACTTTCGCCAGTGATCGGTTTGTTTTTCATTTTTGTGTTTTTGTTTTTAAAATTTAATTTAATTAAATAATTTTTTTTTTAATATATTTTAGTATATTTTTAGCCGCTATGCTTATCTTTATATTTGAATTAAATTTTCTATTTCAAGCGTATTTAACAACGCAAATAACAATACCCACATATAAGCCAAGTGATGAGATTATTCAAACTGATTTTCGTATGACAAATGATTTAAATTTAACGCACTCGTCGGTTGGTTATGGTAAAACTTGTGTTAAGGAAATTCATGAAGGTGTCATTATCTCATAATACTCATTTAAAATTAGTAAAAATTCATTATTCATTTTCTTTTTAGGCATTTTTAAGCAAAGAATCTGCATGTTAGAATGCACCGAGGTTAAGTAATTGAATCTCTTTTAGAAAATTCTTTGTTTTTTTCTATTTAAATTTATTTTCTCTTTAGTTTAATCATAAAACGTTATCAATCAATATATAAATTAAATGGGAAATCAATAAATTTTCATCGTTTAATACAAATAAATGAAAAATCAAAATTCATTAAAAGAATAAAAAAATTAATTGAATTATATACGGAGAGTGGTCTGATTGATAAATGGTTTAAGGATGATTATGTACAAAGTTATAAGTAAGGGATTAGAATAATGTTTTTATTGGTTTTATAAAATACTTTTTTCTTTTGTGTGTAAACATAGAAGCACTAAATTGGCACTGGAGAATCACAGAATGTCCGCCTATGAACTGGAAGGTTTATTTTTTAATACGATTATTATTGGTTTGGTAGCGGCACTAATAACATTTTTTATTGAATTTTTGTGGTTTTATCGCTGTAAAATATTTAAATTAAATAGTTTTTTAAAAAGTGAAAAATAAAAAAAGTAAAAGTTTGTTAATTTTTTTTTTTTTGTTTTTCTGCTTTCTGTCTGTGACTGTGTCTGTTCATCAATTGATTTGTGTTTAATACTTCCTGGATTCAATACATATGTGAACACCGTTTGCCGATTTTAATACCATATCCGCACGGATTTTCATTTCTGTATTCTCTAGCGCTGGCAGTATTTTATAATGACGGATAATTTTCGCTAAACCCGTTTTCATCTCGAACATGGCGAATTTCTGTCCAATACAATTACGGGGTCCCACACTGAATGGTATGTATGCGTATGGATTTCGTTTTGCCTGTTCCTCAGGTGTAAAACGTTCGGGATCAAATTTTAATGGATCTGGAAACACGTCAGGATTATGATGTACCTCAAAGATTGGTATTGCTATTTCTGTACCAGCTGGCACCACAACACCAGAGATAATCGTATCTTCGGTTAATGAACGACCAATTATTGGCACCGGTGTCATTATTCTCATTGATTCCTTAATAAACATTTCTAAATACTTTAGATCCTGTAGTGATTGGAAATTTATCGGTGTTGTCGGATCATCACCGTAAATTGAACGTACTTCCTCGAAAACTTTATCCTGAAATTCCGGATATTTAGCTAGATGATATAAAGCGAATGCTATCCCAGATGTAGTTGTATCGTGTCCCTCAAACATAAAGGTATCAACTTCCTCACGAATATCCTCATTACTAAGTGGTTTTCCATCGATTGTAGAACTCAACAGCATATCCAGTAGAGTTAATTTTTTCTTAATTCCATCATCATTGTTATTAATAATATTGCACTTCAGTAGCTGAGCCTTTCTTTCCTCAATAACATCGATTGTGAATTTATGCAGAATTTTTAATGCACGATTTTGTTCTCGATATAATGACGTCAACGGGAATAACCATGACCATTGCTTCAACAGGCTAAAGATTCGTCGAAAGAACACTAAAGACATCCTAAATTAATAAAAAAATAGAATTTCAATTACACAAAGTAAATTAATTAATAATTCTACAAAAACGGAATATTTAACTGTTTTACTGCCTGTACATATTCTGTGTCACCATTATCCTGTGCATGTACCTTGATTCCCATTGATGTTTCTTATATGATGAAAAAATATATAAAATTATTAATTTTGATCCATTTCATGGTAAATCATCAACACATCAACAATCACTCACCACTAATTATATCTAACGCATATAACGTCGCATAATTATAAATATTAATTTCTCCGGAATAAATAAACGGGCGAATTTTCTCAATTAGAATATCTGTTTGTTTATCAAAAATATCCACAAAATGTTCAAGAATTGAAAAATGAAATGAGGGCGTTATAATTTTACGCCGTTGAAACCATTTCTTTCCGTGCGATATTAATAGGCCAGTTCCTGGGTCAAAGCAATAAAATTTAATTAATTAATTAAATAAAATGATTACGCAAAAAACAAGAACAAAAAATAATTACCCAGCCACGATTGTAAATAGGAATAAACTTGTGACTTTTTAATGCTTTTTGTACCCGATAAAATTGTTTCTAAATCTTTTGGATCTGTTACAAAAATTGATAAATCATTGAATAAACCCCACGATGCATAATTTTTACCATATTTCTTATGAAAATCCATCATACACTTGAAGATCCCTTGAGATAAGTTAAAATCAATTAATTAATTAAAATTATAATAAATTTTATAGTTGAACAAACCAACTGGATCCGGTGGAAATAGAAAAACATTGCCAAGAATTAAATTATGTGGTGGTCCGGGAAATTTCGATGAGAATTTTAATAATCTTAAACGTTCCCGTACAAATGAGAATATTCCAATAATTAACAAAATTATCGCCAATAATATAATTAATAACATTTTTTTTTTGCTTTTTTATTCCTCAAAGAATCACAGAGTTAACAACACCCACATAAATTAACACGCACAAACGAGATATTAAATACTTGTTACCTTCCGGACGTTTAATCATAAACTAAATATTTTTGCCCAAATTTGTACGCTTCTTTGCTCACGATGCCAAAAAAAGCAAAAAAAAACTTGTTTTAATTTTTAAATGAAACGTAGAAATTCCCATACTGTTTAATATTGGTTGTTGGTCAGCTAAATATATTTATATTTGTTTAATTATTCAAAACAAAAAACCGAATTTAAATAGAAAAAATATTGATAAATATTGAATTAATAATAAAAAAAAATCTATAATTTAAGCAATGTTCCATTTGCTAAGTAAAGATTATCCTAGAATCAATAATAATAATAATTATTGAATAAATTTATTGTTTACAATGCCTGAAGGAGAATATACGATAAGTAAATATTGAGCAAATGAGCAGGAAAAATCAATAAAATTAATACGGAAACTATAAGTGGCAAAAATAACGAATAACAGAAACAAAAAACAAAAAAAAACAAAAAAACCTTAAACTTGAATGAAATAAAAATTTAAAGAAAACAGAATTAATTTAATTCAATGGACTTTCACTTAAGAAACGAGATAATAAAACATACGGACACACATACACAAGACGAAACAGTCAAAAATTATAATTCGCATAAACTTAAAAAAAAATATATAATATTTTAATGTTAGTTAGTTAGTTAGTTAGTTAGTTACGGCTGTGCTTTCATCATTGAAATTCGGATATTATATTTTTCTTCTTCTTTTAATATTTATTTCTTTCTTTTAAGCAAAACTTAAAAAGAAAAAAACCATTAACCTTGCGAAATGTAAATTTATTTCATATTGGTAAAATTTTAGAGGAATATATTATTATTATTAAATGTGATAACTGTTATTGTTGTTGTTTGATTAAACGCGAGATGAAATGAAATGAAAAGTAAGCATAAAAAAAATAACAAATTCAAATGAAGAAACACAAAATTTAATTAATATTTTCGTGTCTCAATACAAATGTGTACACCATTCATTGATTTTAATATCATATCAGCTGTTATTTTTAATGTTGTATTTGTTTTCGGTGGTAATAGCTTATAATGACGGATAATTTTCGATATTGTTGATTTCATCTCAAGCATTGCGAATTTCTGTCCAATACAATTGCGTGGACCAGCACTGAACGGTATATAGGCGTATGGATTACGTTTTTCCTGTGCATCGGCGGTAAAACGTTCTGGATCGAATTTTAATGGATCCGGATATATTTCCTCATCATGATGTAATGCGAATATCGGTATTGAGATATTTGTACCCTCGGGCACTAAAACACCAGCGATCATTGTGTCTTCGGTTAATTTACGACCGATTATCGGCACTGGCGGTTTTAAACGCATCGATTCCTTTATAAACATTTCCAAGTATTTTAACTCCTGTAAGGCACTCGATGTGATCGGTGTTGTCGGATCATCGCCAAACACAGCACGTACTTCTTCGAAGACTTTTTCCTGCAATTCCGGGTAACATGCTAGATGATATAAAGCGAATGTTATCCCAGAAGTCGTTGTATCGTGTCCCTCAAACATAAACGTATCAACTTCCTCACGAATATCCTCATTACTAAGTGGTTTCCCGTTGATCGTAGAACTCAAGAGCATATCCAGCAGAGTTAATTTTTTCTTAATTCCTGTATCATTACCGTCATCCATATTCTCAGTTTCTTTGTCGTTCAGCAAACCATGCTCAAGTAAAAAGTTTTTACGTTTCTCAATCACATCGATTGTGAATTTATGTAGAATTTTTATTGCTTTCACTTCTTCACGATAAAGTGGTGTAAATGGATATATCTTTGGCCATTGCCTGGTGTAACTAAACACCCGTCTAAAGAATATTAAACTAATTCTAAAATATAAACAAAGATTAGAATCAAAATTAAGAGAAAATAACGAAAAATAATAAATAACTTTTTAACCGCCTTCACATAATCAGTGTCTGGATTATCTTGAGCGTTCACCTGAGTACCCATTGATGCTTCTGCAAAATTATAAAAAAAAAAATTACGTACATTTTTGTCCTATTTTAAACGGAAACAACAACTGACCGCTAATTATATCCAAGGCACACAATGTCGCCAATTTATAAATATTAACATCATTACCCTTATTTGCATATGGACGTATTTTCTCCACAAATATATTTGTCTGTTTATCGAATATATCAATGAATTGTTCTAAAATCTTAAAATGATATGATGGTGTTATTATCTTTCTGCGTTGTATCCATTTTTTGCCATGTGAAATTAATAATCCGGTACCTAAATTTGCAGGATAAATAGGTTTTAAATTATTATTTAAAAATACTAAAAGAACACTAACCTAGCCAAGGTATTAAAAATGAATACTCTCTTGATTTCATTGTGGTCCGTGTTCCCGATAACATTGTCTCTAAATCCTTTGGATCACTAACCGCCAAACTAAATTCATTCAATAAACCCATTGTTAATATATTTCTACCATATTTCTTATGGAAATTCATTAACACTTCAAATATTTCTATGAAAAGAATTACAAAAAAGAAAATATTTGTAAATAAATAATATGAGAACATTAGATTAGAGATAATTATTATCAGTTGTGTTTATTATTTTGCAAAAAATAAATAAATAAATAAATGATTATGAAATTTATTTAAAGAAAAGTTAAAATTCCAAATTTTTAACCTTTTTATCGTGTGCACAAGTCACTCTTGTTGCTTTTTTTCTTTCTTTTCTTTTTGTTATTTAATTATTATCTTTGCATATTGAAATGCAATAATAACAGATAAAACATTAATAATATTATTATTATTTAATAATATAATCACACTGTTAGATTAACGATTTACGTAGCGAGTAATAAATAAGAAATACTATTTGTTCTAGAAGTAAGCAACTTAACTAATTAATTTATTTGCAAATATAACAAAACTATTTAATTCAATATTTGTTTAATTAAATAATTTTTATATTTTTTTAAATAATGTGCAAACAATGTGATGGACAAATGATATTTAATTTATTTTTTACCAACTGGATCCGATGAAAAATGGAAAATATGTCCAAATAGTATATTTCTAGGTGGACTAGGAAATTTTAAACCAAATTTTAATAATCTTTGACGTTCTCGTACAAATGCAAGTATCCATAGTGTTATTGAAATAACAAATAATGTAACGAAAAGCATTTTTAACTATTTTCTTTTCTTTTTCTTTTTGCACAAAATTAGCACTTGTTAATTACACAACATCTAATCACTAACTAAAAAAAATATAATTAAATTTCATACATTTAACAGATTAATAACATTAATTTTCCTATATATTCCAAATGTCATGTTTTTGTCATAAAAATACGTAATCATTGTACTTAAGAATTAGTATAAAATAAGAAAATAATTAAATAAATAAAAATATAAGTGATAAGAGCGTAAAAATTAAAACAAAAATAAACAAATTTTCTTTATAAATAAAAATAAATTAAGTAAATAAATAAATAAATTAAATTAATCTGTGATAACACACGAGTGAGACACCTTTTCACACTTAATTATAGTATTTTGTTATTTTACAAAGAAACAAAAAAACGTTTTCACTTATTAAATAATATAATATTGATAACAAGAAAGATGATGATTATCTTCGTATTATAATGATAAGAATAATAAATAATAATAATATTATTATTATTTTTTATTAGGAGAATAAATAGAAAAAAGTAAACAGTTTCCTCCACTCGTTAATAAATAAATAGACTTTGGTTTGTGACGCCACTTAGTAGAGACACACTATTATAAAATTCCTTTTTTTAGCAAGAACACAAATAATAATTACCTTAATTAAAAATACATTTTAATTAATTCTGTTTATACTTTTATTTAATTAATTAAATGTTGTTTCTTGTTGTTGTTGATGTTGTTTTTTTGTCAAATTAATTTCTTCCAATTCTAAATTAACATTTTCTTCATTTTTTTTTTAATTTAATTTTCTCAATTAGTTAATTTTTATTTTTTTTTTCTTAAATTTTTACTCGCTATTATTTAAATATTTATTTTCCTTATATTTTTCCCCTCATATATTTTTTATTAATTAATTAATTAATTATATTCTAATAGCTTTGTTTGTTTTACTGTTTTTTTTTTATTTATTTATTTCAAGCTGATTTATTTTAATCATTAATTTTCTCTGGTTATTTTTTAATATTTGTGTTAATCATTGTTTTGCTTCTTCATAATTTTATAATATTATTATTATTATTTATCTATTAACACACACACATTTATACACATAGTTAATTATGTTATGTTCTTCACATATTTTATATTTGTGTACATCAAAGAAAATATAATTTTATTTATCTTTGTTTATTAATTTTAATTAATTAAATTTCTTTTGTGTTAATAAAATATTTTTTTTTTTAAATTTTTACGCCTACAAGTTTACTATTTTCATTACACAATAAATAATTTTAATTAGTTTTTCTTTTAATTTTGTGTTTTATTTTAAATAAAGTTCATCAATTAAATTTTTCTTTTGATTAGCTCTTTGAATTTTCTTCGGGTTTTTTATTTTAATTATTTAATTTATATATTTATTTATTTTTTTTTTTAATTTAAAACTAATTGTCTACCTTTTTTCTCATTAATTTAATTTTTTTATTTTTATTTTTAAACCTAAAAAATAATATTTACTTGCTATTTTTCGCACTTTTAATATATTTATTCATTAATTTTTTTTTTTTTTTGTTTACTTAATTAATAATATTATTAATATTATTTTAAACTTGAAAATGGAAAAAACTTTATAAATTGTTTTAAAGAAAAAATTATTATAAAATAAATATTAATAATAATAATGAAATAAGTTTTGTGATTTGATGTCACTCAAACGTAGCAGCAGACAATTATTTTATTTAAAAAAATAGTTTTCCAACAGTTTTGTGTGTATTTTTGCTAGAATAAAAATTCGTTTAATTAAATTATAAATAAAACATAAAAATTGTTAAATTAATGAAAAAATAAACACTACTTTGTAGGCCTTTCAAAATCAAATTTAATTTCCCTAACGAAAGGCGATTAATATGTGTGGATAAATAATATCTGATGAAGTAAAGCAAACATTAATTAATTAATTAAATATTACAAAGAAATCTAATTAAAATTATTTTTTTTTGTTTTTAAATTTTGTTTCTATAAATTTGTGCATTGTTTTCCCCTTGATGTCACTTTATTTCTTATGTGATTGTTTTTTTCTTTTAATTTTTCTTTACTTTGTGAGCAACAAATGTTTAAGTACTTTAATTAAATATGTTTAAATTAAGAGAATATTATATTATATAGAATGATTAAAATTTTACTATTATTTTATTTATTTTTTTTTTTTTTAATTAGTTAATTTAAAAGAGAGTAAAGATTTTATTGTAACAATATTGTTCTGACGTTATGGATTAATTAGGATTAATTATTATTAAATATAATTATAATTATTATTATTTTTAAATATATAATTATTAACTAATTAGCTAGCAACAACAAGATAGTGGATAATTTATGTTTTTCTTATTTTAAATTAATTCTCTTTTCTTTGTTTCTGAAAAATTAAAAATTTTTTTTTTTCTGTATTTCACAAAATTAATGAAAGAAATTCACGCTATCGTTTGTCACTAACAACACTATCTAGTATATAATTTTATTTTTCTTTCTATTTCCATTTAAATCTTACTTTTATTCTCATTTTAAAAAGACAATTTTAACATAAATATATAAATAAGTTATAATATTTTCTTCTCTAAAATTTTAATTAAATAAAAAATAAATGTAAAATTCTATTTATTGTTAATTAGAATTGTGAAAATAATTAAAAATGTTAAATATTTTTTGGTTTTAATGTTTAGTTAAGAGTTAAGGATAAATTATGTTAAGATTTTTAGTTAAGTTAGTTTTACAAATAATTAGACACCAATCACAATTTAATTAATTTTAATATAATTTAATTTTTTTTTTATATAAGTTTTCTCGTTTTTTTTTTTCTTTTAATTTAATTTTTCTTTCTCGTCACAACATTTACTGAATTCTTTTGTATTCTTTAATGTTTTTTCTTTAAACTTCTATAAATATTTTCTTTTATTAATAATTAATAATTTAATTTATGCACTAAAATTTAATTTTATTTCATTTCTTAATAATTTTTAATCATTTTTTTTTAAATAGTATTTTTATATTATTATTAATAAATTAATTAATAAGTATACAATTATACGCTACTTTCTTTTTTCAATTTTTTATTTAATTTTTTCTGTAATAATTTTTTATAAAACTTTTTTCGAAGAGTTTAGAAGAGTTTTTCTTTCTTTATTTTTTTGTCGTTAAAAAAAAAACCAAATTTTTATTTTTATTAAAACAAATAATAAATTATTATTTTGATAAATAAATTATTATGTCATTTAATTAATTATTTTTTAAATTAAAATAATAAATTATGCCATTAAAAATTATGTCTATTCAAGAAATCCAAAAAATAAAAATACTTTGCAAGTCAGTCTGGACACAAACCAATGGTTATACCAGTTTTGACTTTTTACTATAAAAACACAAATTTTCTTTCAAATTTAATTAACATTTAAACTTAATAACTAACTATTAATTATAACTAAATTAATAACTATTAATTAATTATTAAAAAAAATAAATATTTCCATAAGTTGCCTTTATACTTATTTAATTAACAAAACAAAAATGATAAAATAAATACCAAATACTTTATTCTCTGTGTGGTGTTTCAATTTATGTTTCATAATTTGTTTCATACATGTTTCATATTCTGGTTGTTTACTTTTGAACATTCAACAAAATATAAATAAATAAATGTGTTTATCCATTAATTTGTATATATGTTATTCATTTTATTAATAATATGCCTTAAGCTTAATATAAAAAGAAAACAAGTAACTTCAATTAAAGAAAATTAAACAAAATTAATTGATTTGATTAAAAAGTAAAAAAAAAAGTTGCTTCAATTAAAAAGCATTTAATTTGATTTTAAAATTTTCAATCATTGTGTGCTCTTCTTTCTTACGTAAATAAATTTCTTGATTATTAAAATATTTAAATTAAAATATAAATAATATACTTTCATAATAATTAAGTTTTTTTTTTATTTGTGTATGTGTTTGTGTGTATGATTAGTGTGTGTCTTATAGAATAGTAATTATCTTATAGAATAGTAATTAATAAAAATTCTTAGCGCAAGTTATTTAATTAAAGTAAATAAAACTTTAATATTTTATAAGCAATACATTTTGATGTTATTTGTGTCGACTCAACCGTATGTTATCTGTGAATCTTGACGTTACACCTTTATCAGGTATAATTTAATTTATTATATATATATCAAAAAGCAATACTTGGTACAATACAATCAAACATATAGTAATATTCTTTCCACTTAATCGCTATTATAAATTCTTAGAAAACAAAAAAAATAAAATAAATATTTAGTTAATAAAATTAATGCTTGGCTTGATTACAATAAATTAATTAATTAAATAGTAATATTCCATGTCATTATAATTATTTTTTTTTTTTTTTATATACTTTTACATATTACGATTAATGATTAAAATATTTATTTAATTATATTTATTATAGGTTAGATAAAAATTGAATAAAAAATAATCAAAAACCACATTTTAAAAACCAACTTTATTATGTTTTATCTTTTAGTAATTAAGAAACAAGGTGAAAAAAACGAAGAAAGAAAAAAAATGTAACTTTTGATATGCAGTGAAAAGACATTTTTTTTCTTTAATTTTTTTTATCCCTTGCTGATGATGATGGTGGTAAAAAATGAAAAATCACTAAAATTAATATAAAGTTGAGTGATAAAATTGGTTCTATGTTGAATTACAATTTAAATTCTTATAAAACTACTTTCATGAACATACAATTGGTTCATGAACTATATATTTAAATTTAATGTTATGATTATTAATATATTTATTTATTTATTTATGGTTAAAAATATACTTTTAATTCAATTTTAATTATGTAAAATAAGAGAGAAAAAAAGATGAAATTATAGAAAAATCCATTAACTTGTATACTTTATGTAAGTATATTCAGCAGACACATCAATACTTTCTATTCGAAGAAAAAGAATTAATTGCATAAATAAAACTAAATAATATAATCTAACTAAAGATTCTCTTTAATCTTTTAAGCAGTTAATTATTAATTAAATTATTATCCTGATCGTAAATACCATAACATTATGCAATTAAAACGCCTACGAATCAACTAACCTTACAAACACGTGCCTAATGACACACATAACCTTTTCGTTAATTTTAATTAAGAAATTATAGATTTTTAATTATATTTATCTTATTATCAAAGCAACATCAAGATTTTTTTTTTTTCATTTTTTATTAATTTTTTTAATTTTTTTGGTTATTTTTTTTAATTTTTTAATACTTTGGTCACTACTACACCTTTGACACTACTACTACATATATATAATTATATTTTTGCACTAAATTTCACTACATTTAAGATTATTTGATTAAACATTTATAAAAATTTAATTGAAAAACATTTAATCATTATTTTCTTTTTTTTTTGCACACTAAATATATATTTTACTACATTTAATTATATTTGCTGATTATAATTATAATTTTATTAATAATTAATTAAATTAAGTAGAGAAAATAAAAAATAATAAAAAAATTGAATTAAAAGTTTCTTATAGTAAATTTTTCAATGGTTAGTGATTCTTATATAAAATGTTTCTTTCATTTTTAGACAATTATCAAATACGAAAAACAAATGGATTATTTAAAAATTTTATTTATGTTGATTAATATTATGTTGATTATTATTATTATTCTTTATATTAGTATAATTATTATAAATTGTATTAATAAAAAAATTACACAAAATATTCATTAAATATATTTTTATATATAAGTATATTCCTTTAATTTAAGTGTTTTTAATGATTAAATACTTTAATGTTTTCTTATAAATCTAATATGAATATATAAATATATTTAATTATTTATTATTTATTTTATTTATTTATTAAATTTTATATTTTAGTTTTATTATTATTATTAAGGTTATAATTTATGATGTTAAGTAAAGTAGTTACCTGTTCACATTGGTGTTGTTATTCCAAAGAGATGTTATTCTTTGTGAATCAAGATAACTACTTTAATAAATTTAATGCTTTTTACGTAATTATTATTATTTAGTTGTTCTTAAACCTATATTCGGAGCAAATTCTTATTAAAATTATAATTTATTCTAATTATATATAAATTAACTGATACGCGAAGATTTAAAAAATATTATTCACTCTGTAAGAAGAACACACAGTAAGAGGAGCATAAAAATCAAAATAATTGTTTTTATTTTGTGTTTAAAATGTTACAATTACTATAAATTAAGTAATTAAATTTAATTATAATTAAATAAAAATAAAATTTATAACGAACGACAAACTACAATTAGTTTTTCTTTTGAATTTCCTACAAATGACGGTTATTCACGGTTCAATAAAAAATAAATAAATAAATAAAAATTATTATTACAATTAGGAAAAACCCATGGGGAAAAGATAAACATTTATGGATAATAATTTTCCCACTGAATTTAATATGTTTTGATGTTAAATATTTGGATGGTCTTTGAAAATATATTACTTCTTCATAAGAAAATTATTGAAAATGTTTCTCTTTTCAGTATTTTTGTCTCCCTATTTTTATTTAAAAGAAAATTGAGAAAAGAAAACGAATAAAAAAAATCACTTAAATTTACCAAACATAAGGATCAGCAGCTTAAGGCATTTTTCTTTATTTTTATTTACTTTTAATGATGATTAGAGTTTTATTTTTTATTAAATGTATTTTTATTTCTTCTATATTGTAATATGTTAATGTTTTTGGTCCTTCAAGAATCGGGGCTCAAAACCATATTGGGGACCAAAGTATTTCAGTTTTTTTTTTTTTATGTTATATAAAACATTTTTTTATATAATATTTTTGTTTTCCTGTTATCCAAATCATATATGATAAAACAAATTACTTTCAGCTTTTCAAATCTATCTCATTTTGCTTTTGTTGAGCTTTGAAACAATACATTTTTACTCCTTATTTTAATAACAATAATGCTTTGCTTCGTTTCGGTTAAATTAAAAGTCTCGATTGTGTAATTAATTAATTAATCAATTAATGGATGTTATTTGTGTGTAAATGTCTTAAAAAATTACACAAAAAGATGTTATTTTTTCAAAGATTCTTAACCCAACTATCAACTAAGGCAAAAGCAGTTTTTGTCATTAAAAATCATTCTTAAACAAGACATACTGATGACTATTATTGGTATTTTTTATTAATTATTTATTTGTCCTTCGTAATTTAAAAGATATAAAATTTTGTCGCTTTAAATGAAAATAATAAATGTCTTGTTGCTTACAAAGAAAAGGAAAACAATTTTCTTTATTCAACCCAAATATATAGAATCAACTGATGGTGATGTTGGTTGTCGATTATTTTCACTCTTTAAAAACTGGCTAGAGATAAATATATATATTTGAATTAAAATAAATAAAAATATTTCCACTTTTCCTCTAAACAACTAGTATATATTTTATATTTAAGTCAATTGTTAAACGCAGTCAGTCATTTTTATAAAACAATATTCCTAATCTTTGTCAAATTTAATTTTAAAATAAAAGAAATTAAGTAACAACAGATGGTGATGTTATTTGTCGAGTTAATTTATCCATTAAGGCAAAAATAATGAATAATGTATTTTACTTAATTTTAATAAAATAAAATTAATTAACAAAGATTAAAGGAAAAAAGAGTACGTAATCAACAGATGATGATGTTATTTGTTGATCATTTATCGAAAATGTTAAATGTTTGCGTTTTTTATAACTAAAAACGTTTCGTCAAGTAATTTTGTATGTTGAGTCACGTAGAGTTAGATGTCTAAGTCAAATATGTTAAAATAAATAAATTGTTTTATAAATCATAACTTATTAATGATTTCGAAGATTAAACTTATAAAAATATTTAAAAAAAATAATAATAACTAAATTATTGTTAAAGAAATATTGTTAAAGTAATTAAATAAGAAATAGCAACAAGTGGAAAAATTGTAAAAAGAAAATCGAATAAAAAAAAAATGTTTAATTAAGAAAATTTAATGGCACTTTTAAACTTTTTTTAAAATTTCCCTTTTTTTGCTTTTATTTTTATTAAATAAAAATATTAACCAAATCCTATCAATAAATTATAATAATTTAATTAAAAATTAATTTTCTCATTCGTTATAATTATTCACCAAAATAAATTAAAAAATAATAATAATAATTATATTTCCTTTTTAATTAAAAATTAAATTTAATTAAAATAAATAAATTGTTATTAGAAGAAAATTAACAAAAATAATTAAACTGGCTTTACGTTAAGTAAATGACATAATTTAATTAAATGAATTTTTTTTTAAATTTTTTATAGTAGGAAGATCGAAATTGTTTGTTTTAGTTTTTATAAATTTTTAATTTTTTGATATTCATTTTATTTTTTGGTTTTTTATTTTAATTTTACTATCTTCATTATTTCTTTCTTTCTTTATTTTTATTTTAATCAATAAATTTGCGAAGATCACATCTTTGCACATTGTTTGTGCTTTTTTATTTGTATATTTTACAATTAGGTAAAGAAGAAGTGAAAGAGTTTAAAAAGTCTTTAAGACTTAAAAATGATTTTCTTTTGTTCATTTATTTATATAATTTTTTTTTTTTTTGCATTTTTAAGAATGCAGCAACAGTGATGTTTCGTCGTAATAGCGTGCTCATTTAAATTATTTTTTTTTCTTTATAGATAACCGAGTGTAGCATAGGTTTTAACAAATGGCTGGTCTTCAGCAGCTGTGGAAATATCCCTAAAATTAATTAACTTTTGATTGAACAACAACAAAAACACAAAAAACACAAAAAAAAATTAATAATTGGATTAAACTTACTCGTTTTCCCATGGACAAACAGCATTATGACTTGGCTCATTTCCCGATGGTTTTCCAGTACTTGACAGTTCACTTTCTTTAGCTGGTGTTGACGGACTTTCACCCGTCTTTTTAGTGGACTCACCTTCTTTTCGTTTCTTTTTCCTTTTTCCGTGTTCGCTACCACTCATTGATCCAGTCCCTTCTGCACCGGAAGCTTCGCATTTCGTTTCATTTGCATCTGTTTCCATTTCTTGATCGTCGTCTGGAGGATCTGCTTCTACTTCAGCCAATGGTGCAATTGATGGTGCTGGTGTTGGTGCAGGCGCAACACAGCCAGGTGCTAAATTACCACCGCCTGTTACAATATCGTACTCGAATTCATCTGTTTGTTCATGATGGAATTGGGAACATTCTTGGTATTCATCAGTCGTTGGTGACAATTCACCAATTTCTGGCTGTTCCTCAACTGTTTCCATTGGACAGTGTTGTTGTTGCTGTTGCTGACTTTGTTGGTGCAATAGTTCCTGCTGCTGTTCATGCAATGGCTCCTGTGTTATAGACATTTCAATACTTGGATTTATTTCAATAACAATCGGTTCAACAGGTTGCTGCTGATGATTATCATAATCAACTTCTTCTTGTATTTCAGCTAATTGTTCAATTGCCTCATCGTCCACTTCTTGACTATCATCTTCTTGTTGATGTATTGAAATTGATTCTTCATTTATTGATTCTTCAACAATCTCATCTTCGTTTAATATTCCTTCAAGATTACTACCATCAGTTTGTTCAACATTAACATCGTGTTCAAATTGTTCTGATTGATCATCAATAACAATTACTTCCTCACCCATCGGACAAACTATATTAATTGTTGGTGTTGGACTCTGCGATGATAGTACTGTGGACGATGAACAACATGATGCAGCAGACACTGTATCCAATACTTGTGACGTAATTCCACCAGACACTTGCACTGACTGTTGTTGTTCGTCTGGCACATTAATAACACTATTACCACTTATATTATCGGCTATTACATTAGAGAGCACTTTACTTTCATTATTATTTATAATTATTATTTTATCATTATTATTATTATTATTATTATTATTATTATTATTATTATTATTATTATTATTATTATTTATAATTGTCTTATTTATATTATTTAAATTATTATTATTATTATAATTATTATTTATATTATTTATATTATTATTTATTAAATTATTATTATTTATAACAACAAATTGTTCATTTTTATTTATATTATCATTTTCATTATTATCATTATTATTATTATTATTATTATTATTAAAATTTGCTGATGTTTGTATTGTTGGTGATGCAGAAATTATTGTTTCTGTTGATGATGTTGTAGCTATTGTAGTTATCGTTGTTGCTGGTGTTGCTGTTGCTAATATTTTATTCTCTTGTTCAGAAGTTATTTTCGTTTTAACAAGTGTTGTTCCCGCCAACAATGTAGATGATGGTAATGATGGTGTCATCATACTGTGACTAGTTTCAACAATTGTATTACCAGGAATTGGCACATTTACACTTTTTTGTATTGCTGCTGGTGATATTAAACCGCTAACAATACTATTAGCACCACTAAATAATGCTTGTTGCCGATTAACAAATTGTAAATCAGATAATCTACAACATAAAATGAATAATGTTATAAAATAGATTGTAAAAGTAATAATTTATAATTTATAAAATTTATGAAACAACAACCTTGGTGCTGTTGTTACAGATGCACGTCTATGTTCGGTCACAGATGGTGTTAAACGTTTCGAACTATGAAAGTCACAATCAACAGTATTCTGTCGTAAACCGCACGATCGTCGCATTCTTTCTGACACTTCACTTATTTCCGATGATGTACTTCCCGGCTCTACAGCTGAATTATTTCTTATTCTTAAACACGCAAAAGGAAATATTTAATTAAATGTAGAACTTTTAGAATAAAATATGATTAAAACTTACTTTGGTTTATTTGTAACCACAGCAGTCGGTATCTGTTGCGGTTGTGAAATACTAGGACTGGTTGTAACTTCCTCATCCCATGGACAAACCGATACACTAACACTTGCCTCAACTGATTCAGCAGTGTCCCATGGACAAACAGCACAGGCGCCCGTCTCCAGGGTCACTTCTAAATTTTCTGTTAACAATTTTGCTGGACCTTCCCTGGAATAAATTATTTATTAAAGTTTTTTTTTACTTTTAAATTACACAGAAAATTATCTTATACAACATTATTAAGAAAACATTTATTAGAACAACAAATACAACAATAATTAGAATAATTTAATAAAAATTAAATGAAACAAAAAAAATAAATAAAAATTCAAATAAGCAACAAAATGTTAAAAAAGATTTTAATTAATTTTTTAAAATTAAATTAAATCCTGAATAAAAAAATTTTCTTTATCTGTACACAACATTTATTTAATATATAATATATACATAATTAAATATAAAGAATTAAATAAATACAAAACACACACAATCACACAAAAAATAAAATTTAATTAAAGAAAATAAAATAGAAAAAAAATAATCTGTGATTTAATTGAATTAAATGAACACAAAATGTTAAGAGTTTGAATATGTGCAGTGAGAAAAAAAAATTCAAATTTAAAAACGAACAAAAATGTTAATTACTTAACAAAATGAAAAAAAAAAAGTATAATTAATAAAGAAAAAAAAAAATAGAATGATAATAAAAATAATAAACTGAAAAATAATTTAATAATATTTAAAAACAACAATAAAAAGGTGCTTATAAAGTAAGTACAATTATATAATAAAAATTTCTTTTTAATTATAATCTTCATCTTCAAATTATTATTTTTATCACTTAGATAATTTTAATTTAAATAATATTATTTCAGAATAATAATTGATTAATAAAGGTAAACAAATATCAATTAACATTTATGAAAAGTTTCAGCAGAGAACAGCATAAAGAACTGTAAAGAATTTTTTTTTTTGTTTTGCGAACATTATAACAGTTATACCAGTATCAATATGACAAATTTTTATAAAGAAAAATTAAATTTATTATTACTTATTTAAATTGTTAAAAAAGAAATAAAATTAAATTGATTTATGTAAATATTTTGCATATTGTGTAGAAAAAATAAATTAAAACAATCGTTCAATACTACATATATAGAAAAATTTTAAATAATAGCCAATTGTAATTAATTTATTTATAAATCAATACATATATTTCAAGCAATAGAAATAGTACAATAGAAATAATTATGAATTTATCCATTATTATGTTTATTATTGTTAGAAATTTATTATTAATAATCAATAAAAAAAAATAGCAACAATAAACGATATATTTTCTAGAAATAAAATTGCATTTACTATATGAATTTATTTATTTTATTATTGATTTTATTAATTATATAATAATAGTAACAATTAAACTGAGTCTATTTTATTGATTTAAATAACATAATTTAAATAATTATTATAAAAAAATTACATAATAATAATTTTCTTAATGAAAAAGATGGAGAAAAAGATTGTTTCGAAAAGAATACAAGAAAAATAATTATTTTAAAAATAAAGCACCGAAATGTATACTATTTTCAATGCATGTTTATGAAATTTTATTTTTATAGCAAGTAATTTTTATGATGTAATATTTTATAAAAAAAGCTTTCGTTTTTATTATCCTTTTAAATTATTTAAAGCTAAAATTCATTTATTAAAAACAACAGATTTAATAGTTTTTAAGGTAATTGAATGTATAAACAACAAAGAAAAACAAAATAGCTGTAATTGATGACTTTGGTTAAAGTAGAGCACACAAATGAAAGAAAATTTAATAACTTTTATTAAAAACAAGTATGGTAGATAAGTAAAATAGTAGGCAGAGCGAAAGAGAGACATTAAAGAGCAAAAACACAATACAACAAAGTGTGATGAACAATTATCAAATCTGCATGTTTATAGTCAAGAGATATTAATGATTGTAATAATTATTAGCAAGGTGGAAATAAATATATATATATATATATGGCTTGTAGAAAAAAAAAACTGTGTTGTTACTCGTTTACGATATTAATAAACAAAGAAGAAGTTAAATAAAAAATATAATAGCATAAAAAAAAAATAATTAATTAATTAATAAACGAAACAATAATAAAAAAAAATAAAATATATAATCAGGATAACACGAATTACATTTAAACAAGAATGAAAAGTAAAAGAAAAACACAACAAAACTTATCAAGTTATTATTATGTTAATAACATAAAAAGTAAAATTAAATTAAATAATAAACAATAAGGTAAATATAACAAGTATATAGTGGTGGTTTTATAAAATTAATTATTATTATTATTATTATTATTTTTTGTTTAAAGGTAAGATTAGTAACAACAAGTATTAATCAATTATATTAATTTGTGCCAAAATATTCAATAAACAAACAATTAAAACAGAATTATAAACACAGAATTTAAAACAAAAAAAAAAATACAGTATAAACATCGACCGTATAAATATTTAATTAAGAAACACAAATTAATTAAAAATACAAAAAAATAATAAACACAACCAATAAGGAAAAAAAAAACTTTTTCAAAGAGATTTATAGAGATTTTAGTTTTGGCGTTTTATGTTTTTTTTTGGAGGAATTTTTTTTTTTAAGCACATCGTCTTACTGAATTTGTTTGTTTGTTCGATTAACTGTGTCAATGTGTCCCCCATGAATTTTTGAGGTGACAATTGTTGTCGGTGTTGTTGACGACGACGACGACGATGCCGCCGATAATAACATGTCCGTTGTGACTACAGTTGCACCGGCTGTTGTTGTCTGTTGCGGTGGTGATCCTGTTATTCCTAACCCACCTGACGGCATATCACCCCTGTAAACCATTACACTGAGAAACACATGAAATTTTTTTTTTTGTATGTTTTTTTTCTTTATCTATTCTTGTTTGTTAAAAAAATTTACATCGCAAAATTAAATTAAATCAAATAAACAAATAAAAAAAAAAATCATTTTACAAAAATTAAATCAAAACAAAATTTCTTGTTTAAAAATATAAAAATATTCTGAATGAGATGATGAAGACGATTTAAATAATTTTTTTTTTTACTTTTTGTATTTAAAGTAAAAAAAAACCAAAAATATTAATTAAAAGATAAAAAAAAATCATACAAAATTAAAGGTTAAATAAAAAAAAAAACAAACTTAAAAACAAAATATTCACACATCCTTAATTATGAATAAAATTAATTTTAAATCTAAAATTATTAAGAACAAAACCAAAACAAAAAAATGATTTCTTATAGCGAGAAAAAACACTCAAAATAAACAGTTTTTTTTAGTGTTTTTTCTTCATTTCTTCTCTAAATTAATTAATTAAAAAATTTATACAAATTAACGAAAAAAAAAAAAAAAAATTAAACAATAATCGCACTATTAAACAAAAACTAAGTTTTTTTTCTTTTCTTTGTGATTTCTTCAATAGAAAAGAAATTTTCTTAAATTATTTATTTGTTTAAAAATGCATAATCTCTTACTCACCTATACGGAATGTCACTTAAGTTGCTTTGACTATGCGAATGTGGTACCTTATTTGTACCATCTTTAACACCAGACACTGCTAATTCATGTGCTGAACCAGTTAGACTGCGGTCACTACCGCGACGTCTAGTTAATGTATTTGACTGCGTTACAGAACTTTGACCAGTACCCTTTTAATTTTTATTATAAAAAAAAAAAAAAATAAAAAATTAATTTAATTAAAAAACAATAAACGAAGCCATACAATAATTAAACTAATTAATTAAGATGAAAAAACAAAAAGAAAAAAAAAAATCACATACCTGTGATAAAAGTGTAGAATTTGGTGCTTGTGATGTTGATGTCTTCTTCTTGGCAACACCACCAAAGCCAAAAAATCGCTTTTTATGCAATGGCTGTATACCACTTGCTAATAATAATTTATAGTTTTCTGAACGTATAAAACGTGGATAACAATCTTTCTTTAATAATAATGCATATATATGTTCAGCAGCAGCATCAAATGTAAAACGTGATGGTGATTTTAATCCTGTTTGTACCTTTTCCATTGTTTTACCATCAATATTTATTTCACATGGTGCACCAGGTGCCAAAAATTCTCTATTGTAGTAGCAAGCAAGCAAGCAAAAAGAAAAGAAGAAAACATATTTGATTAATTTATTGGAATATGAGGAATTATTATTCAGATGAATATTTTAACACTTACTCATAAATCTCTTTTACTTTACGTGAAATTTGTGAATGTGCAGATCGACGTAAATCATTTACTGCTAACCAAAATCGAATGTTCTCATGTGAATATTCCTTTTTTAAATATGTGGTAAATTCTTGAAGGCCTGTTGGATCAGTGACTAACTCTTCAATCGAAATGGACCACCGTTTAACACGTTTCTCTGTTGGTTGTTCCACATAGGCGCCATTTAGCTGCCAAAATGTGATATCTTCAGATACCCATGGATTGGAAGGTAGCGCTGGTTGTAAAAGTGGATCATACTCGGTGAATGTCTCGAAATATTGAACTAGACATTCACACGCTTGTGACATTTTCATACGTGTTCGGCCAAGCGATGCAGTTAAAAAGTTAACATCACGTTGCCAATCATCGACGGTACGACGGCGTGGTTTTCCTTGACGATCGCGCGATGGTACCGGACACGGTTCTAAAGGTGTAAATTGCCCAGGCGGTGGACGATGGACACGCCAATAAGCTCGCTCCTGTGAATCACCAACAATTTTATCACCTTTTTTCCGCTCCTTAGCCAATTTAACCTGTTCTTCTGCTTGCATCGTTATAAAATCCCATTTTCCTTTTAAATTTTTATGCAAACTTGCCAACGCCTCACTCTCATAATCTTCCAAACCGTGACGCTGTTTATTTCTTAGAGAACGTTTTGCCAAATAAATGGCATACTCAACATTGTCCGGCGCTTTATGTTGCCAGGGCCAATAGTACGGTGTCTGAAAACGATACAACGAAGAATCATCCTTGACAACAAGTGTCTTTGAATCATTTACAGGAAAGAAGTAACCATGCAAACATAATTGATTTGCCATATTTAATGCTTCTGATTCCTCAATGCCAAGACGCTCCATCAACCATTCGATTAAATCATAACCTGTGCACAAAAAAAAATTTACATTATTTATTGATTTAAAAATAAAGCAAAAGAAAAAAAACAATTTGTATACGATTGATTGAGGTAAATTGAGACAAGCAACGAGGAATATTTAATAAAAAAAAATTTCTGCTACATTTGTATTTGGAGCATAGATACGGTGTCATCTATTTTTCTTCTTTAACTTTTTAAAGGGACAAAAGCAAAACATAAATAAAATACGGAACACGGTTTATATACTTTAGTTTATAGTTATGAAATTTATAAATAATAAACCATATAAAACCAATGTTGATGACGATGATGATGACTTTTTCTACTTGAATAAAATAAAATATATGAGAAAATCCTTTGAAAATTGAGTTTACATACTTTTTGCCAGCAAAAAAAAGCAGTACAGTAATAGAGTACAAGCAGCTGTTTACAGCTAATAAAATACAATCATCCTTTCCATTTATTATTTTATTTTTTTTTTTTAACAAACAATTTTTTACATTTTGTTTTATAAAAACAAAAAACATTCATCCCATTTTACCCATGTATTTTTTTTTTTCATTTACGTTTTTAACCCAGGGAATTTAAAACTCTTATCCTTACATAAACATACAACCAACCATCCAACTAAAAACAATAATAAAATTTATTTGTACTTTATATAAAAAAAGAAACATGAAAATAAATGAATTTACAGGATTTTATTCTAACAACTGAAATAATAATTATATTAAAATATAATCATTGGGGAAAATTTTTTTTTTACTTATGTTTAAGAAAAAAAGAAAATGAATAAAGAAATTTAAATTAAATTAAAAAAAAACATTTAGTATCATGATCTTTTTGTTATTCCATAATATCAACCGGTGACCCATTCCATATCATTTATATTCTTCTTATTTGTATATTACTATTTACATTTCTGATTTATAATTTTATTTTTTATGTAAATACATGAAAAATGAAAATTATTCTAAAAATCTAAAAATTGTGTAAATACAAAAATGAATAACATTATATATAGTATAGCAGAGTTTTTGACGACTTTATAATTTGAAAAATAAATATAAGAAATTTATAAACAGTGAATAAAGAATTCTTAAGAAATTAATTAAATAAATATGAAATTGATATGAAAAATATGATGAAAAACAAATACAAATACAAAAAAATGCATAATTATCTTTTGGTTTATGTCTTTACTTAATTTCCCCACAAAGAAAAAATTACCCCACATTTATTACCTCAATTAAAACATTTTTAATTAATTATTTATTTACCCATAAACGCTGATGGTATAGATGTTAAAAAAAGTTTTTGACTTCGTACCGGCACACCAGATTCAGTATCTTGCATTTCTCGGACTAATATTTCCATCTGTAAAAAAAATAAATATATATTATAGCATAAATAGCGTACTTTACTGATGAGTATTTTTTAAAAATGAATTTTTTTACATCTCTTTGTCCGTAATAATAATAAAAATAAAAATAAAAAAGAAAAAACGATAGTAATCAACCCCTTTAATAATAAAGAGCCTAGTTAACTAGATTTTTTTCTTTAGCCTTATATTTCCGCATCGATTAAATTTTGCAAATTATTACCAAAATACACATTGCACGTATTTTTACTTGTTTTCCTTTTTATTTTTTCCCTTTTTTTTTTCGTCAATTTTAAACCAAATGGTAAATCCTTTCCTTTATTCATTTTATTTTTGCTACATTGCAAATTAGACAACAAAAATTGAGTACTTTTTCCGTAACAGTTTTCCATTTATATAAATTTAATCGAATTAAAGATTGGAAAAAAAGACAAATGAACAAAATAAAAAAAAAATATTGATCCCTTAATCATAGGAATAGCAATATAGTTAAAAATAAAATAATTTTTTTTTTAAAACCACTCGGATTGAGATGATTTAATACCAAAAAAATAATAATAATAAGAAAAAATTGTTATAAATCCATTAATCATTTTCTTTTTCTGTTTTTTTTTTTCAAATTTTCTTCTATTTATTTTGATTCAGTTTTTCTACATCTTTTTCTATAAAATAAAAGCATAAAATACTCTGCAGAACGATATTCACTAGACAAAAGAGTTAATATACTATAGCCCAGGTGAACCAGCAGATAGATGATAAAGCAGCAACCACTTGGATGAACATTTTCAATTGTTTTTGCCTCTTACAATGTTAAAATTAAACCAATAAAGGTAAAATATATATAAAAAAGAACAATTTAAAATGCCAAAAAAATAAATATAATAGATAGAAGGAAATAGCCTTAACAATTGTATAACAAAAAACCAAATTCCCATTTGTACAGAAAACTTTGCACAAATAAATTCGGATTAAATTTTCGAAACGAAAAAAAAAACTCTTAAATCTTAATTAAATTTTATTTTTATTAAATTTAAAGCTTTGGATCTTTGTGTACTTTTTGTTTCTTAAAAAAACCAAAAAAAAATAAATAGAAAATTGACTATATTTTTTCTCTCTAAAAACTACAAATAATCATAAATTTAAGAAGTCTTAGACGGCTAAATTACCAAAAAGAAAAACAGCAAACATTTTTGATTTCAGAAAATATAAATGCACAAAATAAAGAAAAAAAAACAGCAAACAAAAGTACGAAAATAGCAAAAATTTTCGAAAAGGAAGCATCTAAATACGGATAAAGGATATCTATTAAGGATTTAGCATTTAGATTTAAAAATAATATCGAATAAAAAAAAAATTATAATCATTTCTACACGAAGAAATCAATAAATAAACAAAGCAGAAAATCCAAAGATTTTGGAGCAAGAAAAACATCCAAGAGAAAAACCAAACCTTTAGCGGGAGTTAAACGAAAAAATGGTAAAAGCATGTCAAGAAATACATTCAAGCATAAATTTATATCCTGTTTTTTAACTATGTTTATTCGTTGACAACACTTTAAACTTAAAAGGCAATAATAGCAGTAACAGTAGCAGTAACATTCGCAACAACAGCAATAAGAAAATGATGTAAACAAACCATTTTTGATTGGAAAATTTATTGGCAAGAGAATTATATACACAATAAAAATATTATGATTTATGATTTTTACATCATAAATTAATTCGCTTAAAAGCTTAATAATACAACAATGCACGTCAAGAAAACATAATAATAATAATAATAATAATAATAATAAGAAAATCGATTTTGATTATGTTATACTTATTATTTTGATGTAAAAAGTAACCAAGTAAACGACACTTTTAATTCCATATCGTATATTCCTCGTTCGCTCGCCACCCAGTTATTGGTATCCATTTAAAAGAATATTTTTATGATTTTTCATCAATTTACACAATTTTAATGATGAAAACACATTACAGATTTTACCCATTAAACAGTCAATTTTACCATGCATGAGTGGTGAGAACACATACCGCTCGCATAATAAAATTTTTTAAAAGAATCCACTGTCTTACAACATTTAATTACAAAATAAATAAAAATTCTAATCACATAAGCATTTAATTTCATTTAAAATAAAAAAATACAATAAAAAAAACAATTATCCGAAACAAAAAAAAAAAAAATTATAGCAGAAAAACAAATGAAATAAAACAAAAAAAAAAAAAACAGTAAAATTATTCTTGAAAAAATTTTTACAAAAAGAGAAGAAACATTGTATTTCTTTTTAATAATTTTTAATAAATAATTATTAATAAGAATTATAATTTTTAAATTTATTCTTATTAATATATATATATTTTTTTTTAAATAAATATTCAAGAGATTTTAATAGAAAATATTCAGAAAAAAGAAATCAAAAGAAAAAATATAGGAAAATTAAAAAGATTAATATTTTCATTAATATTTATTATGAAATTTTTGTTCACAAAATTTATATTTATAATTTTATTATGTAAGTTTTTTTTTCTGCAATTACTTTTTTTTTTAAATATTATTTTAATTAAAAACATTATTTTTTTTATTATTGTTTTTAGTTTTTACAATAGATTTTACCAATGCACGTCATTTGAAAAAACGTCTTAAACGTTTCGCAATACCATTAACAAATTTAACTGAATCAACAACACAATCGAATGCTGTACAATTATTAAATAATTCTAATGGAATTAATAAAACTAATAATATAGATAAGAGTATTAATTATAATGACGATAATGAAAAATTTTTCGAAAATAATACAGATATAACAGAGCCAAAAATAAATGTTATTCCAATAACGGAAAATGTACTAATAAATCATTTTGAAAATAAATTTGAGATTCATAATATGGAAAATAATGATTCAAATATTCAAACAAATATAAATACAAATTTAGGTAATGATGATGTTAAGTTAGTAAAAGAAATAAATACAGTGGCAGCAGGAAGTGAAAATGAAGCATCAGATAAAGAAAAAATTATCGTTGAAACGACTACAACATTAGCTATTATCGATAATCCAAATAATAACAGCAATAGTAGATGGAAGAAGGATGTAGAAAGATTAGTTACGAATGCTAATAACGAATCTAAGGATGATGCTGAAGATAATTTAAATATATTCAAATATAATGGGAATGATGTGTATGATGAAAAGGATAACGCATTTCCACTAGGTAAAATATTTATAAATTTTAAAAAACAAACACAACAGGAGATATCTACCAAAAGTAATATTGTCATTTTCCTTGTACTCGTTTTGCATATTTATTTTACTTTTTACATATGTACCTCGTAACGCTTGTATAATGTATAATTTAACATTCTTATTCGACAGATGTAACATTGAATATAAATGATGGAGTTGTACTTAGTAGTAGTGGTAACAACATTGATGCAAGTCATTCAGATAATACAATTGTAAATGGTGATGGTCATACTTTAAAAAGTCATAGATATTACAGAAATGCTGACACACAACAAGAGCAGCAGCAAGTTATAACGCAAACACCAACATCGTCATTAATGCCACAAGGAGGAGGGTTACCATTTCCATTTTATTCACAATCCGATCTTATTATGCCACTTAATGCAAGACATCCTTTCTCACCTTTACGACGTCATTCTTCACCATTTTATAATCCACTGACGCTATTTGACTTTTATTCTGCACCAATGCGACACCAAAATATATTTGAACAATCAGGAGGCAGAGATATGTGGTCAAATGATTATCATTATCCAACACCATCGCCATTACAGGTACCATTGTATGATGACATATTTGGTAACCATTACGAGCCACCGCAAGCAGTAAAGAGTCGTAAACGTTCTTCGGAATTGCAAAATGCTTTTGAATTTGCTAATATTTTATTCAAAATTGGATTAGGTAATTTTAGACAATTGATTTTACTAATGAGATTCTTTTGTTAACTATTTCCTTATTAATTATAGATGAAAATGTTTATGATTCTAATAATAATAATAAAAAACTAAATAAACAAATTTCAAATGAAAATCATAATAAAAACAATAATACTTCTGCCGAACCAAATGAAGAGCAGCATAATGGTAATTTGTGTCCATTTAGTATCTGGTCATCGTTTTTTAAGCAGCAACAACCAAAGCAGAGACAATCTAATGTTTTTAACAATAATAATGAAAATATTGAAGAGATTGATGATATTTTTATAATAATTGAACCAATTGAAAAATCAGAAATAAAAACTGATTTAACTGAACAACCAAAAACAAAATCACCAACAACATCATATGGTGAATGTACTTGTCGCAATATAATGGATCATAATGAGCAGCAACATACATTGAATATAGAAAATAATAATAATGATAATAAAAAATTAGAATTGTCCTCTGATATCATTGATGACTTTAATTTAATGTAAGTGGACAAAAATTAAATAGTATAATATACCTAAATAAACTTTATAAAACATTAGATATTAGATTTAGGGGAAAAGATTATTTCTTTTTTCGCTTTAATAAAAATAAATTAAAAAAATAAAAACGTAGAAAGAACAAATGACAAAACAACAATAGAGATTATGATTGATGTCCTTAAGCTACATAAATCTTGCTCTGTCAAATCTGTCCATCGTAAGCAACATTATAATCTTATTTCGTATTTTGTTTATTCTTTTTTATTTTTTTTTTTCATTTAATAATGCTAATTTTCCCATAAACTTTGGTCTCTTCTTCCCTGTTTCTGGTCAATAGAATAGCTTTTTATAGATTTTTAATTTATAATCATTAAATTGTTTATTTAATATTTATTTTTATTTTCAGTGCTTCAATGTTCAATAATAATAACAACGACAACAAGAATTATGATGACTATAAACCACAACATGCTATAACTTCACGACTTCCTATATTAAAACAACAAATTAATAATAACACTATTAAATCATTAAATGGTGACCAAGTGGTGGAACAACATGGTCAAGTTTTAGTGAATGAAGAGGATGAACTAGAACAGCATGAACACGTTGAAGATAACAATAAAAATCGAATAAAAAAGGAAATTATTGATGTAAGTAAAATTTCAAAACAAGATTTTGATAATGTGCCCTCAACTGGTAGGCCGGATACTGGAAGCATAGCACCAACAATATCATCTACAATTAGTTTGGTAAAATCATCAAATGATGTAATTTTTAATGATAGTCCTGTTCGTAACTTTTGTGTTAAAAAATTTCCACTAATAAATACAAATATTGATAATAATAATGATGCTACATTAACCTCGGAAAAGGAAGCACTAGCAATTGAAATAAATTCAAGAAAAGATAACACAAAAGAAGATGTTATTGAAGTGACTGATACCACCACCACAACCACCACTACTACCAGCAATATCAATAAAAAATAATTATAATTTATCATCAAAAACAAACTACTCTGACGTATTTTTTATTGATTTTATTTATTGGCTCTAAAGCAAGAAGAACATATTCAAATTGTTAAGTGATTTTTTGTTAACTACCTGTTCAAATTTTTAGTTTATTACTATCCCATTATTAATACTACAATAATTGTTGTATTTTGTTAATATTTAATTTTGCTATTAAAAAACCAAAAAAAAAAAAGAATATTTCAATAATTTTTATTATTTCTTTATCTAGTCTAGAATATTAGCAGGATTTTTTTTTTGCTAATGTAACGCACAAAATGCTTATACAAAAGAAAAAGGAGAGACACAAAAGCACAGCTTATGGATTTTTATTTTGCCATCTTTTATTGCCCTTATTATTATCAAATAAAACAATTTAAATGATGAAATAAATTTATTGACAATCAAATTTACAAAAAAAAAAAAAATAAATAATCGAAAAATGAGGAAAAGTGAGGAAAAGCATAAACTTGCTTCGCTGTGCTTTATTTTCTCTCTGTAGCAGTATTTTTTACCGCTTTAACACTGTAAGTTCCGTTACATAGGATTATTGCTACAAAAAAAAAGCATAGAATTCTGTCAAAATATAAAATAAATAAAAATTTATTAACAATACAAAAAGCTCTGGTGGTAAGAAAAATGAAAAGAAAAATACTGACAAATTGCTGTTGTTGCTGCTGCTGCTACTGCTGCTTGTTTCTTTATTGAATTTTCTTTTTTGTATGATTTATAAGCAGCTAACGAAAATTAAATGTTGAAAAATTAAATTTTTATTGTCGTTTTTATTTTTATTTTCGTCTAAATTCATACAAATATTACCCAAAAGAAAAGGAACAATAGAGCAACGATGAACTTACCTATTCCCAACATCTTACATTTATTCGGTTCAACTTTTCTTTATTTGCTTGGTAGAAAAAACTTGAGAGTAAATTAAATCAATAAGTGTGGAGGAAATAATTTTTCTTTTCTTTTTTTTTTGGTTCTTAAACAATTTCGCAATAATAAAACAAAAAATATGTTGTCTAACGAAATTTATTATTTTATTTGTTTCACTAAATGTTTCAATTCAGGGGCGCCCAAATTGGATGGATGCCTCTAAATCATTCAAATGTTAACTTATTTTTATGATATTTTCTTTTCACTTTTGCCTATTATTTGTGACTACAGTTTTATGGAAAATGGCACCATAATAACACCAGCAGCAGTAATGGAAAAACAGAATAACGAAAAGAAAAAAATGATTTTCCATTTATTGGATTAGAAAAGGCATAAAATCATAGAAAAAGTGAAAAGAAAACTGTTTTATGGAAAAACACAACAAATAGGTAACACGTTTTAGTTGGAAAACTCAAAATCAACAAAAATATAAATAAATAAAGCAGTAAATTTCGCTTAATTTTATCGTCTGACAAACAAACAACAAATGAGTCACTCGCGTTTTATTTTTTATTATATAGAAGTAGTAGTAGTAGTTGTCTTTTTTAACATGTTTTATATTTTTATTACTATATTGATCAGCAAGGAATTAAGTCAGTCACATACATAACATTGATTAGTTAAGCTACAAGCAAATAATCTGTAGCTATATAAAAATACCAATTCTTGGAAATAATATAACAATAACATCACCTAAACCAAGCGATTGTTTCGATTTTATTCATCATTTATCCGTCAATAAAAATTATTGGAAAGAAGTAGTAGCAGAAGATGATAACTAAAAGGTTGAACGTGCTCAGCTCACTTCAAGGTCAACAGAAATAACAATTTCTTATCAACACAGAAAAAAATATCCGTTTCGTATGAAAAAACAAAAATAACAGACAAACCTAAAAATTTCAACGTTAAAAAATATATACTTAAAAAGGGTTTATGTTCTATTAATAAAGACCACCCATTGTTATTTTCTTATTTTAACGATTTAACAATAACATAGTTAGCAAAATAGGGAGACACAAATAACCGGCAACAAAATAACCGAATAACAAGAAATTCAAATAAACCAGCACCTAAATTTAGGCAACATTTTATTGTAGTATTTTTTTCCAGTATAGTTACTTTCGCAATAAGTACGCAAATAAATTCAATAAATTCAAAAATAAATTTAAAAAAAAACCGCCAGTGAATCCATAGGGAGACTTCCTTTATTATTTTTTTTTAATGCAAATTAGTTTAACGTGACATGTCATTCGTGTTATTTTAAAATAAAAATCGAAAGCAGAAGAGTAGAAAAAAAAAACTGCGAATAAAAAACTAAAATAAAGATGACATTGATGAGCTTAGAAATAGGGAAAATAAATTACGATTAAATACAAGGATAATGTCTGTTTATAAATTAACTTTACCATTATTAACACATGAAAAATGATAATGGCACTGATGACGGCAATGACGACAACGACGACCATCCAATTAACATTTTTATTATTTAATAATATAAAAAAATATTAAATAAATAACACAACAACATTGAAAAAATCAATTTTTTTAATTTAATAAATATTAAGCAATGTCCTATCTAGTATGATTATGCAACAAAAATTATTATGATTAAAAAATGTATAATTAAACCCACACGACGGAAAAACTATTTTAAAGATTTTTTTTCTATTATTTGATGCTAATAATAAGGAAAACTTTATATATTCTTTCATAATTAACGTTCAATTTTACTATCAAAAACTTCTTAATTTTGTATAATTAATAATAGAGATAAATAAATAAAAAGTAATAAATAGATAAAAACACTAAAGCACCACTGAGGGTCTTTATAATCAATGGAGAAAAAAATTATTTAACCATAAAGCACAATCTGAATATTAATTTTTAAAAGTTTCTTTTACTTCTTTTTAGTTCTTCAAAATAGTTTTTTAAGGAGATAAAACACCGGCTGACGTTAAAAAAAGTTTTTACTTTGCTTTTTATATGTGTCATCTGGATTTTTTTGAATTTTCTTCAATTCTTTGAATTCTTTCATTTCAAGCAATATTTTTCATTTACTCTGCTGTCTTACGTTCTTTTTTATTTATTTCTTAATATAAATTTAACATCGATACGTTATTTAACTTAAATATTTGCTCGATTTCTTTAATATTTCAATAAAACATACAAAAAAAAAATGTTTAAAAACAAACAAATATGAATAAACCATCTGGACAGAACTGTCAGTTAACAAATTGCAACGATTTTATCCCTAAAAGTACACAGAGATAAATACGAAAAATATATATATTAAATTAAAAGAAAAAATAAAGAAAAGACAGTACGTGCTTAAATGAAATATTACCTGTTCCATGGTTGGGTCATTTTTTTTTTTTAAAAGAATTTATATTGACGTGAGCTTATTGCCTTAAGCTTATGCTGCTGTTGTAGAATTTTCCTTTTATTAATACATGACACATCGATGACATTAAAATTATTAACAGGAATTTATATTTATTTATTAAATATTAAATTAAATTCCAAAGGAAAATATTAAGAAATGATCAGTAGTATGAGATTCTTCTATCCAAAAAAAAAAAAACTTAACAAATCAAGGGCAAACAAAGTACACAAAATTATTTAATATTTTCAAAAAGAATAAAATAATCTGTGACCACAATCGGGGAAAATTCTAAATGAAAAGCTTAAATAAACAGCATTAAAAAACAAAATTAAAATTCTAAGAAAAATTTAATTAAAAAATTACAGTTAAATAAATTTCTCTTTTATCTGTGGCGAATTATTTTTATTATTTTCCCGGAAAAGTTTTTTGTTTTTGTTTTTATATTCCTAAAAGCTCATCGAATTGTAAATGTCAAAAAACGGAAAACAAGTTTTTCTATCTTTATAATTTTTCGTTTGTGACAAAACTTTTTCATTTCTTTTTTGCAAAAAAGATTTATTAAGTTTTAACGAATTTCTCTTAATTTTGAACGCATATTTTCTATATTATGATTATCTTTAGGTAAGTAATTGATAAGAAGAATTCAAAATGAAGAAACTGAAATTACTGCTCCTACATATTACAAGAAAATTAAAACGATTAAAATGTGCCTTAAATTTTGACAACGCAGCATTAAAGGTTTATAATTAAAATTAAATTTATGATTAAAAAAGCAAAGAAAAATATTATTTTTTTTTTTTCCTTTGCTATCAAATATCTCTACTCTTGATTGCTGTTTTTTTATTAAAATAAAAAAGGCACGCTCCCCTAATTTAAAGGAATAGAACTCATTACGTTTAAAGTATTTTATTTACAAAATGTAACGCAATACATGGAGAATGTATTCCCGAAAATCCCCCTACAATCGACTGATAAGCAAATATCGATCGAAATACAAACAAAAAAAATGTCTAAACAAAATATCAAATTTAAGATAAAAATTTTCAAAAAACAAATAATCAAAAAAAAAATAATAAAACAATAATTACAAAAAAAAAAAACTATGTTTTTTTATCATAACTAGCATAGACAGGTCACGTAGATAATTTAATTGCGAAAAATTAAACTAAAAGCAAGCACACATTATAAACAATCATAATTAACTTGGTAAAGTGATTTTAAGAAAATAATAACTGCATTAGTTATTAAAGAAAAGAAAAACATAAATCTCAACACAAGTGAGTTACTAAATAAATAATAAATTAATGTTAAAAGCTCTCCTATAACAATGTAAAGTATTTGAAAAAGTTAAACAACATTTAGAAGCATTGACTGGGCTCTATTTTAATTGTTAGAAACATATTAATATAAACCAAAAGTATGTAAAGCATCTTAAAATTAGATTAAATATGTCATTTAAAGTTAAGTATAGTTAAGTTAAGTATTTATGTAGTCATAATAATTATTATGATAATAAAAAAAAGCATAACAAAAATAATAAATGTTTTTTTAAAAATTATATAACCAACACCCACGCATAACATAAAGAAAATCATAGAAAATACAATGCAATGAGTACTTGTTTTGTGAATAGAAAAATAATTTTTATAAGAAAAGAAATGAAACTGAGTGACGCCAAAAGATTTCTTTGACGTCATCGCATAAATGAAGGCAAAAATTCGTCCATACAGTGTGTATTCTCTTCACATCATCTGGGATGCGAATCTAATAATTTTTGCGTCGTTTCTATTATTATTATATTTTTTTCTTCATCTTCTGCTAATAACAATGAGACAATTTTTTTTTTTTACCCCATTCCTTAACTACGGGACAAATTAATGCAAGAAATTTTTCTAGTTTTTTTTACATATTTTTGTCATTTCATTTTTCTTTATTTTGTTCCCTTTTTTCCATACATAGTTTAGTTAAGTGATTTTTATTTGCTTGTCTTTCATTTAATATCACTGTGCACATTTCGTTTTATCATGGTACCGTGTTAACGTAAATGCCTTTCTATGCTTTTATCATCATCATCAACATCATGCGAACAATGTCTCACCGATATTTTGAGAATCAACAGAAAAATGAAAAAAAAAGAAACATTTTGCTGGAAAAAGCATTCACCCAAAAAAAAAAAAAAAACAAGAAACAGTTGAAGAACAGAAAGAAAATCGAAAAAAAAAATGTATAGTAAATAAAATAAATTTTCTTTAACTGCTAAACATTATTTTCATCCCTTTTTTGTGTAGTTTTCTTTGCCTCCTCTTGTTATGCAAAAGAAAAAAAGAAATCAAACTTTTCATTAAAGTGTTGAAACAAAATTTTCCGTATTTTTTTTTATTTTGCTACTTTGTTTCAAAGAAATCATAATAATGCTAGAGGATGAAAAACACAAAAACAAGAAAAAAACGTTAAGAAATTTGAGGAAAATTTTATGAAAAAAAAAAACGAAAAACGAAAAAAAACTTTTCCACTGTGCTCAGAGTGTGATCAAACACAGTCTGTCGACGGTAATACATAGTAAAGAACACAACCGCACTGTTTAGTAACAATGGCAGCAGTAATAAGAGATAAAAAGAAATGGAAAAAAATATATATTACATAGTGAAAAACACAACACAAATCCTCTTAAAATTACAACAAACGACACATCAAGAACAAGGAATTATTTTAAATGAAAAAAAAAAAACCAAAAAGCTTTTCAATTTACTTAACTTTTTTTATATTAAAAAAAATAAAAAATAAAAGGAAATCCTGCTAAACTTTTTATACCAGTTTTAAGCTAAATGAAAACTAAAACTTTCTTATGCCAGTTATGTAATATTTTATTATGCTCCTTGAATTATTAATTTAAAGTTTTTTTTTTTTTTGCTATTTGCTATTTGCTTTTCGCATAACATCTTACCTTATATTAGTTAATGGTTTTAAAATGGAAATATTAATTATTTATTACAATTGACAAAGTTTTACAGAAAACAATTTGATTTTTTTTGGTATACAACACAAAAAAACGCAGAAAACACCACATCAAATATAAACAAGTTGTTAACAATGTGTTGTGGGACTAACAACAGAAAAACTTCCAAAAATGTGAAATATATATAATTCAAATTAATTTAATTAAATAAATAATAATATATTTGAAATTGTTATATAGAAAATCACAGTAAAACAGTCAACAAACATTTCAGAATAAATAAACGAAAAAAAAAAAAAAAAGGAGAAAATTCTTTATCACAAAATATCATCATTTTCTGCTGGCTTTTCTTGTTCAATAAATGGGCTAACTGTCTATCTATCTGTCTGTCTGTCTATCTATCTGTCTATTTATCTGCCAGACAGTATAACTACTATAAATACCCATCTACAGTTTATATTTTAAGGATTTTTATTTATTTATTCAACATTTTCTATTTATTTATTATATTCAGAATTTTATTTACATTTTTCTACCATTTTAATTTTATTCACATTGTTAGTGCTTCAACTAAATATTTATACAAAAAATAAAATTTTCATAAAATATAAATTGTAGCTTTTATCGGTTGTTGCATAATTGCAACAAACAATTAAAAGCTTTATATATTTTGTTTTATTCGCCACTAACTTTAAACATAAGCCATATATCCTTGTATTTATTGCTGTGTACAACAAGTTGACAAAACACAAATACTGTAATTAAATTAACAAATAAATCAACACTTTTTGCTATATAGGGAAACGACAATTATTTATAGAGAAATGTAAAAAAAAAAAAAACTATTAACAATTCTGCAAAAGCAGAAATACAGCCCGGCCAAACCTCAATGCTATAATAAAGAACAAAATTTATCACATCCACACAACAACAAAAAAAGAGAAAAGAAAAATAATTAAATAAAATTGGAAAAAGCATAAAACAAGTACAGTAGAAAAAACTGAAATAAAACACAAAACGATTTTCTGGTAAATTAAATATCACAAAAAACATAAATAAAAAAATAACAAGCATGTATTTTGCATAATTCAACCACTATTGCTGTTGTTCAAATGACGCAATTGTTATGTAAATTATTTTGCAATTGAAGCAGAGAATACAAATAAATTTTATAATGTTTAAGAAAACCGCTTTAAAGCTCATTTATTGAAATAATAACAACAATAACAACAAACTTATGTCACGTAACATTAAGCTTACATGAAAATTTAAAAATAAAAACATTGAAAATTAAACAACTAGAATAAATAATTAAATAATAATAATAATAATTATAAAATAAATAAATAATTAAGCAACACAAGTAAATGATTTAAATTTACATAATATTTTATTAAAATTATAATAATAAAGTTTATTTGTGCTTTATATAAAAATAATAATAATAATAATAATAATAATATAATATGAATAAATAGGAGAAACAATTCATGTGAAATTTATTTTCTAATTTTACTTTTAAAGAGAAAAGGAAATAGGGGTTATTGTTGTTGTTATTGATGGAAGCAATATATGCTCACGTATTTACTTTATCGATATTTTAATTATTTATAATGTACTTTTATATTATTTTTTTTTTTATTATTTTTGTTTTGTTGTTCTCTTCATGTTTTCTAATTAATATTCTTGTTTAATTATGTAAGAAAGTTTTAAATTTTTTACTACAATTTTTCAAGTATATGCATTGTTATTGCGATGAAGGTGGTGGGTGATTAGGCGCCATGGTTTAATAACATTTTTATTTATTTTTGTAATAAGTATATGATTTTCGAACGATAATCAAATTAATTCTATACACAACATATGTTTCTTATGTTAAGAAAGACTAAACATTGTATTATTATTATTATTTTTATAAAAGAACATTGACTAGTAAATGAAACAAAGTAAACAAGTAAATAATAATGATAAAAACATTACTTTAAAAAAAAAACCATCATGTTTAAACAGACATTATTATTATTATTTAAGATGAATATGTATTCAAGAAAATAAGCATTATATTAAAGGTAAAAAAAAAGGTGAACAAGCAACCAAAACCGAAAAAAAAATGTATAAACAAAAAGATAAACGCAAACTGAAGAAGAATAATAAAGTAAATTTACCTTTTCTAGAAAATAATGTGATTTTTGCTTAAACTTGTTATATGGTTTAATATTTACTTTATAAAGTACATACGCAAATATATAATAAATAATTAATAATAATTATAATTATGTTAAAGTAAGTAAAGTAATCAATTTTTAAGCGATAATTTACTAAAAAAAAAGTTTATCTTCTCAAAGCAGAATAAAAAACAACTAAATAAGTGAAAGTACATTTATGTATTTTTAAATAATAAAATGAGAAAACCACCTAATAACAATGATGACTGGAACCACCAAAACATTAAAATTTAGATAAACTAATTTTTTATTACCTTGAAAAATACAATGAAATCTGTCTTTTTGGTATTTTTAAAGGAAAACATACACAATGTATACATATATAACAAGCAATTTTAAATAATTAACTAACCCAAATTCTATATACGAAATTTAACTACACAAAAGCAACCTTAATATTGCATGTTTATTGACTTTTAAAATGTACAGAAAATATATATTATTAACCAGAGAAGCAATTAGGTGAATGAAGTTAACAGATATGTAACAAAGTAACAAATTTCAAATGATTTTCAACTTTTCTAAATAAAACTTTATTAACTTCATTTATCGTAGGAATTAATAAAAAAATATAAAAACTGCAATCTGTGTATGTGGTAACTGGTGGCTGATTAAGTGATAACAAAAATGCGAATTAACTGTAGGTTAAAAAGCGATAACGATCTTGGTTCGTTATTATATTATTATTATTATTATTATTATTACAACGAATCTTTATTATTTGAACACGGAAACACCAATCCAACCAAGTTGAACAAATTATAACAAAAGCCATGGATCATAAAATGCTTTTCTTTTCCGCTTTTCGTTTTTTTAATCCATTCTATTAACTTGTATATCTTTTGGTTAATGTTTTTTTTTTGCTCTTATTTTATTTTAAAGTTGGTAGGTTGCACAAGTATGCAAATCAACAATGTTTTCCCTTAGCTTTTATGTTTATTATTTAGTAATTTATTTTTATTGTACAATTATTACTAGAATGAGGATTAAATTATATAATGGATGTTTCTATTTTTTCTTTTTGCCTTTTGTCTAATGTAAAGAAAAGAAATGAAAAATAAATTTATTTTAATTTTGGGAAGTTAAAGCACGACACAGCACGAATCTAAATTGTAAGCAAGAAAATAAATAATTATTAGAATTAAAAGTTCATTGCACAAAAATTGACTTTGATTAAATGGTCTCCCAGTCTCTTTACTTAAAAGTTTTACACTCTTGTTAAGAAATTTTTACAAAAACGCCTGGCGTCTCTATTTAAAAATAAATTACAAACTTATTTGAAGTCACATAATATTATTATCATGCATCGCGGATTATAACTATAAATAAATTATATGCTGCACTGCGGATACTTTGCCATTAAAATATATAAAATTATTATATTTCTCACACCCCCACACAACCCAATAGAAATAAATAAAAAACTAGATGTCTTTAACGCTGTAAATGTTCCTTCATATTTCTTTTAAAACTTTTCTTATCATATTTTACTTGCTTAAAAATATCCGACCTTAAAAAAACTGGTATAAGAAAATTTTTATTGATTTTTCTTTTTATAGGATAATAATTTCAGAAATATTGAGCTAAAGTATGGTTAATTACTTCCGACGGAAGTTACTTGAACAATAGTAAATAAAAAAGTAAAAAAAAAAAATGTTTTAAGACACTCACCTTATCAAAAGCCATTGGCCGCGATAAACGTTCAATTGGTTGTTGTCCGGTGGGAGCGGCGGCTGTTGCTGCTATTGTTGTAACTCCGCCACCAACGCCAAGTGCGGCTGATGTTGC
>OZ012637.1:11408717-11451872 GCA_963942525.1 Ptychoptera contaminata
CAGCCAAATATGTCATTTATTTAATGAAATTCGGAGTCGTTTGCAAAATACCGCGAAAATTTTGAGTTTGCTATTTTTATATTTTTTTGAGTACTACCCTGTAAAAGTTGAGCAAAACAAGAAATAAGTGATAAATCGTACATAAAACAGCCAAATATGTCATTTATTTAACGGAATTCGGAGTCGTTTGCAAAATACCGTGAAAATTTTGAGTTTGCTATCTCTTATTTTTTGAGTACTACCCTGTAAAAGTTGAGCAAAACAAGTAATAAGTGATAAATCGTACATAAAACAGCCAAATATGTCATTTATTTAATGAAATTCGGAGTCGTTTGCAAAATACCGCGAAAATTTTGAGTTTGCTATTTTTATATTTTTTTGAGTACTACCCTGTAAAAGTTGAGCAAAATAAGAAATAAGTGATAAATCGTACATAAAACAGCCAAATATGTCATTTATTTAACGGAATTCGGAGTCGTTTGCAAAATACCGTGAAAATTTTGAGTTTGCTATTTCTTATTTTTTGAGTACTACCCTGTAAAAGTTGAGCAAAACAAGTAATAAGTGATAAATCGTACATAAAACAGCCAAACATGTCATTTATTTAACGAAATTCGGAGTCGTTTGCAAAATACCGCGAAAATTTTGAGTTTGCTATTTTATATTTTTTTAGTACTACCCTGTAAAAGTTGAGCAAAACAAGAAATAAGTGATAAATCGTACATAAAACAGCCAAATATGTCATTTATTTAATGAAATTCGGAGTCGTTTGCAAAATACCGCGAAAATTTTGAGTTTGCTATTTTATATTTTTTTAGTACTACCCTGTAAAAGTTGAGCAAAACAAGTAATAAGTGATAAATCGTACATAAAACAGCCAAATATGTCATTTATTTAACGAAATTCGGAGTCGTTTGCAAAATACCGCGAAAATTTTGAGTTTGCTATTTTATATTTTTTGAGTACTACCCTGTAAAAGTTGAGCAAAACAAGTAATAAGTGATAAATCGTACATAAAACAGCCAAATATGTCATTTATTTAATGAAATTCGGAGTCGTTTGCAAAATACCGTGAAAATTTTGAGTTTGCTATTTTATATTTTTTTAGTACTACCCTGTAAAAGTTGAGCAAAACAAGTAATAAGTGATAAATCGTACATAAAACAGCCAAATATGTCATTTATTTAACGAAATTCGGAGTCGTTTGCAAAATACCGTGAAAATTTTGAGTTTGCTATTTCTTATTTTTTTAGTACTACCCTGTAAAAGTTGAGCAAAACAAGTAATAAGTGATAAATCGTACATAAAACAGCCAAATATGTCATTTATTTAACGAAATTCGGAGTCGTTTGCAAAATACCGCGAAAATTTTGAGTTTGCTATTTTATATTTTTTTAGTACTACCCTGTAAAAGTTGAGCAAAACAAGTAATAAGTGATAAATCGTACATAAAACAGCCAATAATGTCATTTATTTAATGAAATTCGGAGTCGTTTTCAAAATACCGCGAAAATTTTGAGTTTGCTATTTTATATTTTTTTAGTACTACCCTGTAAAAGTTGAGCAAAACAAGTAATAAGTGATAAATCGTACATAAAACAGCCAAATATGTCATTTATTTAACGAAATTCGGAGTCGTTTGCAAAATACCGTGAAAATTTTGAGTTTGCTATTTTATATTTTTTGAGTACTACCCTGTAAAAGTTGAGCAAAACAAGTAATAAGTGATAAATCGTACATAAAACAGCCAAATATGTCATTTATTTAACGAAATTCGGAGTCGTTTGCAAAATACCGTGAAAATTTTGAGTTTGCTATTTTTCTTATTTTTTTAGTACTACCCTGTAAAAGTTGAGCAAAACAAGTAATAAGTGATCAATCGTACATAAAACAGCCAAATATGTCATTTATTTAACGGAATTCAGAGTAGTTTGCAAAATACCGCGAAAATTATGAGTTTGCTATTTTATATTTTTTGAGTACTACCCTGTAAAAGTTGAGCAAAACAAGTAATAAGTGATAAATCGTACATAAAACAGCCAAATATGTCATTTATTTAACGAAATTCGGAGTCGTTTGCAAAATACCGCGAAAATTTTGAGTTTGCTATTTTATATTTTTTGAGTACTACCCTGTAAAAGTTGAGCAAAATAAGAAATAAGTGATAAATCGTACATAAAACAGCCAAATATGTCATTTATTTAACGGAATTCGGAGTCGTTTGCAAAATACCGTGAAAATTTTGAGTTTGCTATTTCTTATTTTTTGAGTACTACCCTGTAAAAGTTGAGCAAAACAAGTAATAAGTGATAAATCGTACATAAAACAGCCAAATATGTCATTTATTTAACGAAATTCGGAGTCGTTTGCAAAATACCGTGAAAATTTTGAGTTTGCTATTTTTCTTATTTTTTTAGTACTACCCTGTAAAAGTTGAGCAAAACAAGAAATAAGTGATAAATCGTACATAAAACAGCCAAATATGTCATTTATTTAATGAAATTCGGAGTCGTTTGCAAAATACCGCGAAAATTTTGAGTTTGCTATTTTATATTTTTTTAGTACTACCCTGTAAAAGTTGAGCAAAACAAGTAATAAGTGATAAATCGTACATAAAACAGCCAAATATGTCATTTATTTAACGAAATTCGGAGTCGTTTGCAAAATACCGCGAAAATTTTGAGTTTGCTATTTTATATTTTTTGAGTACTACCCTGTAAAAGTTGAGCAAAACAAGTAATAAGTGATAAATCGTACATGAAACAGCCAAATATGTCATTTATTTAATGAAATTCGGAGTCGTTTGCAAAATACCGTGAAAATTTTGAGTTTGCTATTTTATATTTTTTTAGTACTACCCTGTAAAAGTTGAGCAAAACAAGTAATAAGTGATAAATCGTACATAAAACAGCCAAATATGTCATTTATTTAACGAAATTCGGAGTCGTTTGCAAAATACCGTGAAAATTTTGAGTTTGCTATTTCTTATTTTTTTAGTACTACCCTGTAAAAGTTGAGCAAAACAAGTAATAAGTGATAAATCGTACATAAAACAGCCAAATATGTCATTTATTTAACGAAATTCGGAGTCCTTTGCAAAATACCGCGAAAATTTTGAGTTTGCTATTTTATATTTTTTTAGTACTACCCTGTAAAAGTTGAGCAAAACAAGTAATAAGTGATAAATCGTACATAAAACAGCCAATAATGTCATTTATTTAATGAAATTCGGAGTCGTTTTCAAAATACCGCGAAAATTTTGAGTTTGCTATTTTATATTTTTTTAGTACTACCCTGTAAAAGTTGAGCAAAACAAGTAATAAGTGATAAATCGTACATAAAACAGCCAAATATGTCATTTATTTAACGAAATTCGCAGTCGTTTGCAAAATACCGTGAAAATTTTGAGTTTGCTATTTTTCTTATTTTTTTAGTACTACCCTGTAAAAGTTGAGCAAAACAAGTAATAAGTGATAAATCGTACATAAAACAGCCAAATATGTCATTTATTTAATGAAATTCGGAGTCGTTTGCAAAATACCGTGAAAATTTTGAGTTTGCTATTTTATATTTTTTGAGTACTACCCTGTAAAAGTTGAGCAAAACAAGAAATAAGTGATAAATCTTACATAAAACAGCCAAATATGTCATTTATTTAATGAAATTCGGAGTCGTTTGCAAAATACCGCGAAAATTTTGAGTTTGCTATTTTATATTTTTTGAGTACTACCCTGTAAAAGTTGAGCAAAACAAGAAATAAGTGATAAATCATACATAAAACAGCCAAATATGTCATTTATTTAACGAAATTCGGAGTCGTTTGCAAAATACCGCGAAAATTTTGAGTTTGCTATTTTTCTTATTTTTTTAGCACTACCCTGTAAAAGTTGAGCAAAACAAGTAATAAGTGATAAATCGTACATAAAACAGCCAAATATGTCATTTATTTAATGAAATTCGGAGTCGTTTGCAAAATACCGTGAAAATTTTGAGTTTGCTATTTTATATTTTTTTAATACTACCCTGTAAAAGTAGAGCAAATCAAGTAATAAGTGATAAATCGTACATAAAACAGCCAAATATGTCATTCATTTAACGAAATTCGGATTCGTTTGCAAAATACCGTGAAAATTTTGAGTTTGCTATTTTATATTTTTTGAGTACTACCCTGTAAAAGTTGAGCAAAACAAGTAATAAGTGATAAATCGTACATAAAACAGCCAAATATGTCATTTATTTAACGAAATTCGGAGTCGTTTGCAAAATACCGTGAAAATTTTGAGTTTGCTATTTTTCTTATTTTTTTAGTACTACCCTGTAAAAGTTGAGCAAAACAAGTAATAAGTGATAAATCGTACATAAAACAGCCAAATATGTCATTTATTTAATGAAATTCGGAGTCGTTTGCAAAATACCGTGAAAATTTTGAGTTTGCTATTTTATATTTTTTGAGTACTACCCTGTAAAAGTTGAGCAAAACAAGAAATAAGTGATAAATCGTACATAAAACAGACAAATATGTCATTTATTTAACGAAATTCGGAGTCGTTTGCAAAATACCGTGAAAATTTTGAGTTTGCTATTTTATATTTTTTGAGTACTACCCTGTAAAAGTTGAGCAAAACAAGTAATAAGTGATAAATCGTACATAAAACCAGCAAATATGTCATTTATTTAACGAAATTCGGAGTCGTTTGCAAAATACCGTGAAAATTTTGAGTTTGCTATTTTATATTTTTTGAGTACTACCCTGTAAAAGTTGAGCAAAACAAGAAATAAGTGATAAATCGTACATAAAACAGCCAAATATGTCATTTATTTAACGAAATTCGGAGTCGTTTGCAAAATACCGCGAAAATTTTGAGTTTGCTATTTTTCTTATTTTTTTAGCACTACCCTGTAAAAGTTGAGCAAAACAAGTAATAAGTGATAAATCGTACATAAAACAGCCAAATATGTCATTTATTTAACGAAATTCGGAGTCGTTTGCAAAATACCGTGAAAATTATGAGTTTTTATTATTTTTTGAGAACTATTCTGTAAAAGTTAAACAAAACAAGTAATAAGTGATAAATCGTACATAAAACAGCCAAATATGTCATTTATTTAACGAAATTCGGAGTCGTTTGCAAAATACCGTGAAAATTTTGAGTTTGCTATTTTATATTTTTTTAGTACTACCCTGTAAACGTTGAGCAAAACAAGTAATAAGTGATAAATCGTACATAAAACAGCCAAATATGTCATTTATTTAATGAAATTCGGAGTCGTTTGCAAAATACCGCGAAAATTTTGAGTTTGTTATTTTATATTTTTTGAGTACTACCCTGTAAAAGTTGAGCAAAACAAGAAATAAGTGATAAATCGTACATAAAACACCCAAATATGTCATTTATTTAATGAAATTCGGAGTCGTTTGCAAAATACCGCAAAAATTTTGAGTTTGCTATTTTATATTTTTTTAGTACTACCCTGTAAAAGTTGAGCAAAACAAGTAATAAGTAAAAAATCGTACATAAAACAGCCAAATATGTCATTTATTTAACGAAATTCGGAGTCGTTTGCAAAATACCGTGAAAATTTTGAGTTTGCTATTTTATATTTTTTTAGTACTACCCTGTAAAAGTTGAGCAAAACAAGTAATAAGTGATAAATCGTACATAAAACAGCCAAATATGTCATTTATTTAACGAAATTCGGAGTCGTTTGCAAAATACCGCGAAAATTTTGAGTTTGCTATTTTTCTTATTTTTTTAGTACTACCCTGTAAAAGTTGAGCAAAATAAGTAATAAGTGATAAATCGTACATAAAACAGCCAAATATGTCATTTATTTAATGAAATTCGGAGTCGTTTGCAAAATACCGCGAAAATTTTGAGTTTGCTATTTTATATTTTTTGAGTACTACCCTGTAAAAGTTGAGCAAAACAAGTAATAAGTGATAAATCGTACATAAAACAACCAAATATGTCATTTATTTAACGAAATTCGGAGTCGTTTGCAAAATACCGCGAAAATTTTGAGTTTGCTATTTTATATTTTTTTAGTACTACCCTGTAAAAGTTGAGCAAAACAAGTAATAAGTGATAAATCGTACATAAAACAGCCAAATATGTCATTCATTTAACGAAATTCGGAGTCGTTTGCAAAATACCGTGAAAATTTTGAGTTTGCTATTTTATATTTTTTTAGTACTACCCTGTAAAAGTTGAGCAAAACAAGTAATAAGTGATAAATCGTACATAAAACAGCCAAATATGTCATTTATTTAATGAAATTCGGAGTCGTTTGCAAAATACCGCGAAAATTATGAGTTTGATATTTTATATTTTTTAGTACTACCCTGTAAAAGTTGAGCAAAACAAGTAATAAGTGATAAATCGTACATAAAACAGCCAAATATGTCATTTATTTAATGAAATTCGGATTCGTTTGCAAAATACCGCGAAAATTTTGAGTTTGCTATTTTATATTTTTTTAGTACTACCCTGTAAAAGTTGAGCAAAACAAGTAATAAGTGATAAATCGTACATAAAACAGCCAAATATGTCATTTATTTAACGAAATTCGGAGTCGTTTGCAAAATACCGTGAAAATGTTGAGTTTGCTATTTTATATTTTTTTAGTACTACCCTGTAAAAGTTGAGCAAAACAAGAAATAAGTGATAAATCGTACATAAAACAGCCAAATATGTCATTTATTTAATGAAATTCGGAGTCGTTTGCAAAATACCGCGAAAATTTTGAGTTTGCTATTTTATATTTTTTGAGTACTACCCTGTAAAAGTTGAGCAAAACAAGAAATAAGTGATAAATCGTACATAAAACAGCCAAATATGTCATTTATTTAACGAAATTCGGAGTCGTTTGCAAAATACCGTGAAAATTTTGAGTTTGCTATTTTATATTTTTTTAGTACTACCCTGTAAAAGTTGAGCAAAACAAGAAATAAGTGATAAATCGTACATAAAACAGCCAAATATGTCATTTATTTAACGAAATTCGGAGTCGTTTGCAAAATACCGTGAAAATTTTGAGTTTGCTATTTTATATTTTTTTAGTACTACCCTGTAAAAGTTGAGCAAAACAAGATATAAGTGATAAATCGTACATAAAACAGCCAAATATGTCATTTATTTAACGAAATTCGGAGTCGTTTGCAAAATACCGTGAAAATTTTGAGTTTGCTATTTTATATTTTTTTAGTACTACCCTGTAAAAGTTGAGCAAAACAAGATATAAGTGATAAATCGTACATAAAACAGCCAAATATGTCATTTATTTAACGAAATTCGGAGTCGTTTGCAAAATACCGTGAAAATTTTGAGTTTGCTATTTTATATTTTTTGAGTACTACCCTGTAAAAGTTGAGCAAAACAAGAAATAAGTGATAAATCGTACATAAAACAGCCAAATATGTCATTTATTTAACGAAATTCGGAGTCGTTTGCAAAATACCGTGAAAATTTTGAGTTTGCTATTTAATATTTTTTTAGTACTACCCTGTAAAAGTTGAGCAAAACAAGAAATAAGTGATAAATCGTACATAAAACAGCCAAATATGTCATTTATTTAATGAAATTCGGAGTCGTTTGCAAAATACCGCGAAAATTTTGAGTTTGCTATTTTATATTTTTTTAGTACTACCCTGTAAAAGTTGAGCAAAACAAGAAATAAGTGATAAATCGTACATAAAACAGCCAAATATGTCATTTATTTAATGAAATTCGGAGTCGTTTGCAAAATACCGCGAAAATTTTGAGTTTGCTATTGTATATTTTTTTAGTACTACCCTGTAAAAGTTGAGCAAAACAAGAAATAAGTGATAAATCGTACATAAAACAGCCAAATATGTCATTTATTTAATGAAATTCGGAGTCGTTTGCAAAATACCGCGAAAATTTTGAGTTTGCTATTGTATATTTTTTTAGTACTACCCTGTAAAAGTTGAGCAAAACAAGAAATAAGTGATAAATCGTACATAAAACAGCCAAATATGTCATTTATTTAATGAAATTCGGAGTCGTTTGCAAAATACCGCGAAAATTTTGAGTTTGCTATTTTATATTTTTTGAGTACTACCCTGTAAAAGTTGAGCAAAACAAGAAATAAGGGATAAATTGTACATAAAACAGCCAAATATGTCATTTATTTAATGAAATTCGGAGTCGTTTGCAAAATACCGCGAAAATTTAGAGTTTGCTATTTTATATTTTTTTAGTACTACCCTGTAAAAGTTGAGCAAAACAAGTAATAAATGATAAATCGTACATAAAACAGCCAAATATGTCATTTATTTAACGAAATTCGGAGTCGTTTGCAAAATACCGCGAAAATTTTGAGTTTGCTATTTTATATTTTTTTAGTACTACCCTGTAAAAGTTGAGCAAAACAAGTAATAAGTAATAAATCGTACATAAAACAGCCAATAATGTCATTTATTTAACGAATTTCGGAGTCCTTTGCAAAATACCGCGACAATTTTGAGTTTGCTATTTTATATTTTTTTAGTACTACCCTGTAAAAGTTGAGCAAAACAAGAAATAAGTGATAAATCGTACATAAAACAGCCAAATATGTCATTTATTTAATGAAATTCGGAGTCGTTTGCAAAATACCGCGAAAATTTTGAGTTTGCTATTTTTATATTTTTTTGAGTACTACCCTGTAAAAGTTGAGCAAAACAAGAAATAAGTGATAAATCGTACATAAAACAGCCAAATATGTCATTTATTTAACGGAATTCGGAGTCGTTTGCAAAATACCGTGAAAATTTTGAGTTTGCTATCTCTTATTTTTTGAGTACTACCCTGTAAAAGATGAGCAAAACAAGTAATAAGTGATAAATCGTACATAAAACAGCCAAATATGTCATTTATTTAATGAAATTCGGAGTCGTTTGCAAAATACCGCGAAAATTTTGAGTTTGCTATTTTTATATTTTTTTGAGTACTACCCTGTAAAAGTTGAGCAAAATAAGAAATAAGTGATAAATCGTACATAAAACAGCCAAATATGTCATTTATTTAACGGAATTCGGAGTCGTTTGCAAAATACCGTGAAAATTTTGAGTTTGCTATTTCTTAATTTTTGAGTACTACCCTGTAAAAGTTGAGCAAAACAAGTAATAAGTGATAAATCGTACATAAAACAGCCAAATATGTCATTTATTTAATGAAATTCGGAGTCGTTTGCAAAATACCGTGAAAATTTTGAGTTTGCTATTTTTCTTATTTTTTTAGTACTACCCTGTAAAAGTTGAGCAAAACAAATAATAAGTGATAAATCGTACATAAAACAGCCAAATATGTCATTTATTTAACGAAATTCGGAGTCGTTTGCAAAATACCGCGAAAATTTTGAGTTTGCTATTTTATATTTTTTTAGTACTACCCTGTAAAAGTTGAGCAAAACAAGTAATAAGTGATCAATCGTACATAAAACAGCCAAATATGTCATTTATTTAACGAATTTCGGAGTCCTTTGCAAAATACCGCGAAAATTTTGAGTTTGCTATTTTATATTTTTTTAGTACTACCCTGTAAAAGTTGAGCAAAACAAGAAATAAGTGATAAATCGTACATAAAACAGCCAAATATGTCATTTATTTAATGAAATTCGGAGTCGTTTGCAAAATACCGCGAAAATTTTGAGTTTGCTATTTTTATATTTTTTTGAGTACTACCCTGTAAAAGTTGAGCAAAACAAGAAATAAGTGATAAATCGTACATAAAACAGCCAAATATGTCATTTATTTAACGGAATTCGGAGTCGTTTGCAAAATACCGTGAAAATTTTGAGTTTGCTATCTCTTATTTTTTGAGTACTACCCTGTAAAAGTTGAGCAAAACAAGAAATAAGTGATAAATCGTACATAAAACAGCCAAATATGTCATTTATTTAATGAAATTCGGAGTCGTTTGCAAAATACCGCAAAAATTTTGAGTTTGCTATTTCTTATTTTTTTAGTACTACCCTGTAAAAGTTGAGCAAAACAAGTAATAAGTGATAAATCGTACATAAAACAGCCAAATATGTCATTTATTTAACGAAATTCGGAGTCGTTTGCAAAATACCGCGAAAATTTTGAGTTTGCTATTTTATATTTTTTTAGTACTACCCTGTAAAAGTTGAGCAAAACAAGTAATAAGTGATAAATCGTACATAAAACAGCCAATAATGTCATTTATTTAATGAAATTCGGAGTCGTTTTCAAAATACCGCGAAAATTTTGAGTTTGCTATTTTATATTTTTTTAGTACTACCCTGTAAAAGTTGAGCAAAACAAGTAATAAGTGATAAATCGTACATAAAACAGCCAAATATGTCATTTATTTAACGAAATTCGGAGTCGTTTGCAAAATACCGTGAAAATTTTGAGTTTGCTATTTTATATTTTTTGAGTACTACCCTGTAAAAGTTGAGCAAAACAAGTAATAAGTGATAAATCGTACATAAAACAGCCAAATATGTCATTTATTTAACGAAATTCGGAGTCGTTTGCAAAATACCGTGAAAATTTTGAGTTTGCTATTTTTCTTATCTTTTTAGTACTACCCTGTAAAAGTTGAGCAAAACAAGTAATAAGTGATCAATCGTACATAAAACAGCCAAATATGTCATTTATTTAACGGAATTCAGAGTAGTTTGCAAAATACCGCGAAAATTATGAGTTTGCTATTTTATATTTTTTGAGTACTACCCTGTAAAAGTTGAGCAAAACAAGTAATAAGTGATAAATCGTACATAAAACAGCCAAATATGTCATTTATTTAACGAAATTCGGAGTCGTTTGCAAAATACCGCGAAAATTTTGAGTTTGCTATTTTATATTTTTTTAGTACTACCCTGTAAAAGTTGAGCAAAACAAGTAATAAGTGATAAATCGTACATAAAACAGCCAAATATGTCATTTATTTAATGAAATTCGGAGTCGTTTGCAAAATACCGCGAAAATTTTGAGTTTGCTATTTTATATTTTTTTAGTACTACCCTGTAAAAGTTGAGCAAAACAAGAAATAAGTGATAAATTGTACATAAAACAGCCAAATATGTCATTTATTTAACGAAATTCGGAGTCGTTTGCAAAATACCGCGAAAATTTTGAGTTTGCTATTTTATATTTTTTGAGTACTACCCTGTAAAAGTTGAGCAAAACAAGTAATAAGTGATAAATCGTACATAAAACAGCCAAATATGTCATTTATTTAACGAAATTCGGAGTCGTTTGCAAAATACCGTGAAAATTTTGAGTTTGCTATTTTATATTTTTTTAGTACTACCCTGTAAAAGTTGAGCAAAACAAGAAATAAGTGATAAATCGTACATAAAACAGCCAAATATGTCATTTATTTAACGAAATTCGGAGTCGTTTGCAAAATACCGTGAAAATTTTGAGTTTGCTATTTTATATTTTTTGAGTACTACCCTGTAAAAGTTGAGCAAAACAAGTAATAAGTGATAAATCGTACATAAAACAGCCAAATATGTCATTTATTTAACGAAATTCGGAGTCGTTTGCAAAATACCGTGAAAATTTTGAGTTTGCTATTTTATATTTTTTTAGTACTACCCTGTAAAAGTTGAGCAAAACAAGAAATAAGTGATAAATCGTACATAAAACAGCCAAATATGTCATTTATTTAACGAAATTCGGAGTCGTTTGCAAAATACCGTGAAAATTTTGAGTTTGCTATTTTATATTTTTTTAGTACTACCCTGTAAAAGTTGAGCAAAACAAGTAATAAGTGATAAATCGTACATAAAACAGCCAAATATGTCATTTATTTAACGAAATTCGGAGTCGTTTGCAAAATACCGTGAAAATTTTGAGTTTGCTATTTTATATTTTTTTAGTCGTTTGCAAAATACCGTGAAAATTTTGAGTTTGCTATTTTATATTTTTTTAGTACTACCCTGTAAAAGTTGAGCAAAACAAGTAATAAGTGATAAATCGTACATAAAACAGCCAAATATGTCATTTATTTAACGAAATTCGCAGTCGTTTGCAAAATACCGTGAAAATTTTGAGTTTGCTATTTTTCTTATTTTTTTAGTACTACCCTGTAAAAGTTGAGCAAAACAAGTAATAAGTGATAAATCGTACATAAAACAGCCAAATATGTCATTTATTTAATGAAATTCGGAGTCGTTTGCAAAATACCGCGAAAATTTTGAGTTTGCTATTTTATATTTTTTGAGTAATACCCTGTAAAAGTTGAGCAAAACAAGAAATAAGTGATAAATCTTACATAAAACAGCCAAATATGTCATTTATTTAATGAAATTCGGAGTCGTTTGCAAAATACCGTGAAAATTTTGAGTTTGCTATTTTATATTTTTTGAGTACTACCCTGTAAAAGTTGAGCAAAACAAGAAATAAGTGATAAATCATACATAAAACAGCCAAATATGTCATTTATTTAACGAAATTCGGAGTCGTTTGCAAAATACCGCGAAAATTTTGAGTTTGCTATTTTTCTTATTTTTTTAGCACTACCCTGTAAAAGTTGAGCAAAACAAGTAATAAGTGAAAAATCGTACATAAAACAGCCAAATATGTCATTTATTTAATGAAATTCGGAGTCGTTTGCAAAATACCGTGAAAATTTTGAGTTTGCTATTTTATATTTTTTTAATACTACCCTGTAAAAGTTGAGCAAATCAAGTAATAAGTGATAAATCGTACATAAAACAGCCAAATATGTCATTCATTTAACGAAATTCGGATTCGTTTGCAAAATACCGTGAAAATTTTGAGTTTGCTATTTTATATTTTTTGAGTACTACCCTGTAAAAGTTGAGCAAAACAAGAAATAAGTGATAAATCATACATAAAACAGCCAAATATGTCATTTATTTAACGAAATTCGGAGTCGTTTGCAAAATACCGCGAAAATTTTGAGTTTGCTATTTTTCTTATTTTTTTAGCACTACCCTGTAAAAGTTGAGCAAAACAAGTAATAAGTGAAAAATCGTACATAAAACAGCCAAATATGTCATTTATTTAATGAAATTCGGAGTCGTTTGCAAAATACCGTGAAAATTTTGAGTTTGCTATTTTATATTTTTTTAATACTACCCTGTAAAAGTTGAGCAAATCAAGTAATAAGTGATAAATCGTACATAAAACAGCCAAATATGTCATTTATTTAATGAAATTCGGAGTCGTTTGCAAAATACCGCGAAAATTTTGAGTTTGCTATTTTTATATTTTTTTGAGTACTACCCTGTAAAAGTTGAGCAAAATAAGAAATAAGTGATAAATCGTACATAAAACAGCCAAATATGTCATTTATTTAACGGAATTCGGAGTCGTTTGCAAAATACCGTGAAAATTTTGAGTTTGCTATTTCTTATTTTTTGAGTACTACCCTGTAAAAGTTGAGCAAAACAAGTAATAAGTGATAAATCGTACATAAAACAGCCAAATATGTCATTTATTTAATGAAATTCGGAGTCGTTTGCAAAATACCGTGAAAATTTTGAGTTTGCTATTTTTCTTATTTTTTTAGTACTACCCTGTAAAAGTTGAGCAAAACAAATAATAAGTGATAAATCGTACATAAAACAGCCAAATATGTCATTTATTTAACGAAATTCGGAGTCGTTTGCAAAATACCGCGAAAATTTTGAGTTTGCTATTTTATATTTTTTTAGTACTACCCTGTAAAAGTTGAGCAAAACAAGTAATAAGTAATAAATCGTACATAAAACAGCCAATAATGTCATTTATTTAACGAATTTCGGAGTCCTTTGCAAAATACCGCGAAAATTTTGAGTTTGCTATTTTATATTTTTTTAGTACTACCCTGTAAAAGTTGAGCAAAACAAGAAATAAGTGATAAATCGTACATAAAACAGCCAAATATGTCATTTATTTAATGAAATTCGGAGTCGTTTGCAAAATACCGCGAAAATTTTGAGTTTGCTATTTTTATATTTTTTTGAGTACTACCCTGTAAAAGTTGAGCAAAACAAGAAATAAGTGATAAATCGTACATAAAACAGCCAAATATGTCATTTATTTAACGGAATTCGGAGTCGTTTGCAAAATACCGTGAAAATTTTGAGTTTGCTATTTCTTATTTTTTGAGTACTACCCTGTAAAAGTTGAGCAAAACAAGTAATAAGTGATAAATCGTACATAAAACAGCCAAATATGTCATTTATTTAATGAAATTCGGAGTCGTTTGCAAAATACCGCGAAAATTTTGAGTTTGCTATTTTATATTTTTTGAGTACTACCCTGTAAAAGTTGAGCAAAACAAGAAATAAGTGATAAATCGTACATAAAACAGCCAAATATGTCATTTATTTAATGAAATTCGGAGTCGTTTGCAAAATACCGCGAAAATTTTGAGTTTGCTATTTTATATTTTTTTAGTACTACCCTGTAAAAGTTGAGCAAAACAAGTAATAAGTGATAAATCGTACATAAAACAGCCAAATATGTCATTTATTTAACGAAATTCGGAGTCGTTTGCAAAATACCGCGAAAATTTTGAGTTTGCTATTTTATATTTTTTGAGTACTACCCTGTAAAAGTTGAGCAAAACAAGTAATAAGTGATAAATCGTACATAAAACAGCCAAATATGTCATTTATTTAATGAAATTCGGAGTCGTTTGCAAAATACCGTGAAAATTTTGAGTTTGCTATTTTATATTTTTTTAGTACTACCCTGTAAAAGTTGAGCAAAACAAGTAATAAGTGATAAATCGTACATAAAACAGCCAAATATGTCATTTATTTAACGAAATTCGGAGTCGTTTGCAAAATACCGTGAAAATTTTGAGTTTGCTATTTCTTATTTTTTTAGTACTACCCTGTAAAAGTTGAGCAAAACAAGTAATAAGTGATAAATCGTACATAAAACAGCCAAATATGTCATTTATTTAACGAAATTCGGAGTCGTTTGCAAAATACCGCGAAAATTTTAAGTTTGCTATTTTATATTTTTTTAGTACTACCCTGTAAAAGTTGAGCAAAACAAGTAATAAGTGATAAATCGTACATAAAACAGCCAATAATGTCATTTATTTAATGAAATTCGGAGTCGTTTTCAAAATACCGCGAAAATTTTGAGTTTGCTATTTTATATTTTTTTAGTACTACCCTGTAAAAGTTGAGCAAAACAAGTAATAAGTGATAAATCGTACATAAAACAGCCAAATATGTCATTTATTTAACGAAATTCGGAGTCGTTTGCAAAATACCGTGAAAATTTTGAGTTTGCTATTTTATATTTTTTGAGTACTACCCTGTAAAAGTTGAGCAAAACAAGTAATAAGTGATAAATCGTACATAAAACAGCCAAATATGTCATTTATTTAACGAAATTCGGAGTCGTTTGCAAAATACCGTGAAAATTTTGAGTTTGCTATTTTTCTTATCTTTTTAGTACTACCCTGTAAAAGTTGAGCAAAACAAGTAATAAGTGATAAATCGTACATAAAACAGCCAAATATGTCATTTATTTAACGAAATTCGGAGTCGTTTGCAAAATACCGCGAAAATTTTGAGTTTGCTATTTTATATTTTTTTAGTACTACCCTGTAAAAGTTGAGCAAAACAAGTAATAAGTGATAAATCGTACATAAAACAGCCAAATATGTCATTTATTTAATGAAATTCGGAGTCGTTTGCAAAATACCGCGAAAATTTTGAGTTTGCTATTTTATATTTTTTTAGTACTACCCTGTAAAAGTTGAGCAAAACAAGAAATAAGTGATAAATTGTACATAAAACAGCCAAATATGTCATTTATTTAACGAAATTCGGAGTCGTTTGCAAAATACCGCGAAAATTTTGAGTTTGCTATTTTATATTTTTTGAGTACTACCCTGTAAAAGTTGAGCAAAACAAGTAATAAGTGATAAATCGTACATAAAACAGCCAAATATGTCATTTATTTAACGAAATTCGGAGTCGTTTGCAAAATACCGTGAAAATTTTGAGTTTGCTATTTTATATTTTTTTAGTACTACCCTGTAAAAGTTGAGCAAAACAAGAAATAAGTGATAAATCGTACATAAAACAGCCAAATATGTCATTTATTTAACGAAATTCGGAGTCGTTTGCAAAATACCGTGAAAATTTTGAGTTTGCTATTTTATATTTTTTGAGTACTACCCTGTAAAAGTTGAGCAAAACAAGTAATAAGTGATAAATCGTACATAAAACAGCCAAATATGTCATTTATTTAACGAAATTCGGAGTCGTTTGCAAAATACCGTGAAAATTTTGAGTTGCTATTTTATATTTTTTTAGTACTACCCTGTAAAAGTTGAGCAAAACAAGAAATAAGTGATAAATCGTACATAAAACAGCCAAATATGTCATTTATTTAACGAAATTCGGAGTCGTTTGCAAAATACCGTGAAAATTTTGAGTTTGCTATTTTATATTTTTTTAGTACTACCCTGTAAAAGTTGAGCAAAACAAGTAATAAGTGATAAATCGTACATAAAACAGCCAAATATGTCATTTATTTAACGAAATTCGGAGTCGTTTGCAAAATACCGTGAAAATTTTGAGTTTGCTATTTTATATTTTTTTAGTACTACCCTGTAAAAGTTGAGCAAAACAAGTAATAAGTGATAAATCGTACATAAAACAGCCAAATATGTCATTTATTTAACGAAATTCGCAGTCGTTTGCAAAATACCGTGAAAATTTTGAGTTTGCTATTTTTCTTATTTTTTTAGTACTACCCTGTAAAAGTTGAGCAAAACAAGTAATAAGTGATAAATCGTACATAAAACAGCCAAATATGTCATTTATTTAATGAAATTCGGAGTCGTTTGCAAAATACCGTGAAAATTTTGAGTTTGCTATTTTATATTTTTTGAGTACTACCCTGTAAAAGTTGAGCAAAACAAGAAATAAGTGATAAATCTTACATAAAACAGCCAAATATGTCATTTATTTAATGAAATTCGGAGTCGTTTGCAAAATACCGTGAAAATTTTGAGTTTGCTATTTTATATTTTTTGAGTACTACCCTGTAAAAGTTGAGCAAAACAAGAAATAAGTGATAAATCATACATAAAACAGCCAAATATGTCATTTATTTAACGAAATTCGGAGTCGTTTGCAAAATACCGCGAAAATTTTGAGTTTGCTATTTTTCTTATTTTTTTAGCACTACCCTGTAAAAGTTGAGCAAAACAAGTAATAAGTGATAAATCGTACATAAAACAGCCAAATATGTCATTTATTTAATGAAATTCGGAGTCGTTTGCAAAATACCGTGAAAATTTTGAGTTTGCTATTTTATATTTTTTTAATACTACCCTGTAAAAGTTGAGCAAATCAAGTAATAAGTGATAAATCGTACATAAAACAGCCAAATATGTCATTCATTTAACGAAATTCGGATTCGTTTGCAAAATACCGTGAAAATTTTGAGTTTGCTATTTTATATTTTTTGAGTACTACCCTGTAAAAGTTGAGCAAAACAAGTAATAAGTGATAAATCGTACATAAAACAGCCAAATATGTCATTTATTTAACGAAATTCGGAGTCGTTTGCAAAATACCGTGAAAATTTTGAGTTTGCTATTTTTCTTATTTTTTTAGTACTACCCTGTAAAAGTTGAGCAAAACAAGTAATAAGTGATAAATCGTACATAAAACAGCCAAATATGTCATTTATTTAATGAAATTCGGAGTCGTTTGCAAAATACCGTGAAAATTTTGAGTTTGCTATTTTATATTTTTTGAGTACTACCCTGTAAAAGTTGAGCAAAACAAGTAATAAGTGATAAATCGTACATAAAACCGCCAAATATGTCATTTATTTAACGAAATTCGGAGTCGTTTGCAAAATACCGTGAAAATTTTGAGTTTGCTATTTTATATTTTTTGAGTACTACCCTGTAAAAGTTGAGCAAAACAAGAAATAAGTGATAAATCGTACATAAAACAGCCAAATATGTCATTTATTTAACGAAATTCGGAGTCGTTTGCAAAATACCGCGAAAATTTTGAGTTTGCTATTTTTCTTATTTTTTTAGCACTACCCTGTAAAAGTTGAGCAAAACAAGTAATAAGTGATAAATCGTACATAAAACAGCCAAATATGTCATTTATTTAACGAAATTCGGAGTCGTTTGCAAAATACCGTGAAAATTTTGAGTTTGCTATTTTATATTTTTTTAGTACTACCCTGTAAACGTTGAGCAAAACAAGTAATAAGTGATAAATCGTACATAAAACAGCCAAATATGTCATTTATTTAATGAAATTCGGAGTCGTTTGCAAAATACCGCGAAAATTTTGAGTTTGATATTTTATATTTTTTGAGTACTACCCTGTAAAAGTTGAGCAAAACAAGAAATAAGTGATAAATCGTACATAAAACACCAAAATATGTCATTTATTTAATGAAATTCGGAGTCGTTTGCAAAATACCGCAAAAATTTTGAGTTTGCTATTTTATATTTTTTTAGTACTACCCTGTAAAAGTTGAGCAAAACAAGTAATAAGTAAAAAATCGTACATAAAACAGCCAAATATGTCATTTATTTAACGAAATTCGGAGTCGTTTGCAAAATACCGTGAAAATTTTGAGTTTGCTATTTTATATTTTTTTAGTACTACCCTGTAAAAGTTGAGCAAAACAAGTAATAAGTGATAAATCGTACATAAAACAGCCAAATATGTCATTTATTTAACGAAATTCGGAGTCGTTTGCAAAATACCGCGAAAATTTTGAGTTTGCTATTTTTCTTATTTTTTTAGTACTACCCTGTAAAAGTTGAGCAAAATAAGTAATAAGTGATAAATCGTACATAAAACAGCCAAATATGTCATTTATTTAATGAAATTCGGAGTCGTTTGCAAAATACCGCGAAAATTTTGAGTTTGCTATTTTATATTTTTTGAGTACTACCCTGTAAAAGTTGAGCAAAACAAGTAATAAGTGATAAATCGTACATAAAACAACCAAATATGTCATTTATTTAACGAAATTCGGAGTCGTTTGCAAAATACCGCGAAAATTTTGAGTTTGCTATTTTATATTTTTTTAGTACTACCCTGTAAAAGTTGAGCAAAACAAGTAATAAGTGATAAATCGTACATAAAACAGCCAAATATGTCATTTATTTAACGAAATTCGGAGTCGTTTGCAAAATACCGTGAAAATTTTGAGTTTGCTATTTTATATTTTTTTAGTACTACCCTGTAAAAGTTGAGCAAAACAAGTAATAAGTGATAAATCGTACATAAAACAGCCAAATATGTCATTTATTTAATGAAATTCGGAGTCGTTTGCAAAATACCGCGAAAATTTTGAGTTTGATATTTTATATTTTTTAGTACTACCCTGTAAAAGTTGAGCAAAACAAGTAATAAGTGATAAATCGTACATAAAACAGCCAAATATGTCATTTATTTAATGAAATTCGGATTCGTTTGCAAAATACCGCGAAAATTTTGAGTTTGCTATTTTATATTTTTTTAGTACTACCCTGTAAAAGTTGAGCAAAACAAGTAATAAGTGATAAATCGTACATAAAACAGCCAAATATGTCATTTATTTAACGAAATTCGGAGTCGTTTGCAAAATACCGTGAAAATGTTGAGTTTGCTATTTTATATTTTTTTAGTACTACCCTGTAAAAGTTGAGCAAAACAAGAAATAAGTGATAAATCGTACATAAAACAGCCAAATATGTCATTTATTTAATGAAATTCGGAGTCGTTTGCAAAATACCGCGAAAATTTTGAGTTTGCTATTTTATATTTTTTGAGTACTACCCTGTAAAAGTTGAGCAAAACAAGAAATAAGTGATAAATCGTACATAAAACAGCCAAATATGTCATTTATTTAACGAAATTCGGAGTCGTTTGCAAAATACCGTGAAAATTTTGAGTTTGCTATTTTATATTTTTTTAGTACTACCCTGTAAAAGTTGAGCAAAACAAGAAATAAGTGATAAATCGTACATAAAACAGCCAAATATGTCATTTATTTAATGAAATTCGGAGTCGTTTGCAAAATACCGCGAAAATTTTGAGTTTGCTATTTTATATTTTTTTAGTACTACCCTGTAAAAGTTGAGCAAAACAAGATATAAGTGATAAATCGTACATAAAACAGCCAAATATGTCATTTATTTAACGAAATTCAGAGTCGTTTGCAAAATACCGTGAAAATTTTGAGTTTGCTATTTTATATTTTTTGAGTACTACCCTGTAAAAGTTGAGCAAAACAAGAAATAAGTGATAAATCGTACATAAAACAGCCAAATATGTCATTTATTTAACGAAATTCGGAGTCGTTTGCAAAATACCGTGAAAATTTTGAGTTTGCTATTTTATATTTTTTTAGTACTACCCTGTAAAAGTTGAGCAAAACAAGAAATAAGTGATAAATCGTACATAAAACAGCCAAATATGTCATTTATTTAACGAAATTCGGAGTCGTTTGCAAAATACCGTGAAAATTTTGAGTTTGCTATTTTATATTTTTTTAGTACTACCCTGTAAAAGTTGAGCAAAACAAGATATAAGTGATAAATCGTACATAAAACAGCCAAATATGTCATTTATTTAACGAAATTCGGAGTCGTTTGCAAAATACCGTGAAAATTTTGAGTTTGCTATTTTATATTTTTTGAGTACTACCCTGTAAAAGTTGAGCAAAACAAGAAATAAGTGATAAATCGTACATAAAACAGCCAAATATGTCATTTATTTAACGAAATTCGGAGTCGTTTGCAAAATACCGTGAAAATTTTGAGTTTGCTATTTTATATTTTTTTAGTACTACCCTGTAAAAGTTGAGCAAAACAAGAAATAAGTGATAAATCGTACATAAAACAGCCAAATATGTCATTTATTTAACGAAATTCGGAGTCGTTTGCAAAATACCGTGAAAATTTTGAGTTTGCTATTTTTCTTATTTTTTTAGTACTACCCTGTAAAAGTTGAGCAAAACAAGTAATAAGTGATAAATCGTACATAAAACAGCCAAATATGTCATTTATTTAACGAAATTCGGAGTCGTTTACAAAATACCGTGAAAATTTTGAGTTTGCTATTTTATATTTTTTTAGTACTACCCTGTAAAAGTTAAACAAAACAAGTAATAAGTGATAAATCGTACATAAAACAGCCAAATATGTCATTTATTTAATGAAATTCGGAGTCGTTTGCAAAATACCGCGAAAATTTTGAGTTTGCTATTTTATATTTTTTGAGTACTACCCTGTAAAAGTTGAGCAAAACAAGAAATAAGTGATAAATCGTACATAAAACAGCCAAATATGTCATTTATTTAACGAAATTCGGAGTCGTTTGCAAAATACCGTGAAAATTATGAGTTTTTATTATTTTTTTAGTACTACCCTGTAAAAGTTGAGCAAAACAAGTAATAAGTGATAAATCGTACATAAAACAGCCAAATATGTCATTTATTTAACGAAATTCGGAGTCGTTTGCAAAATACCGTGAAAATTATGAGTTTTTATTATTTTTTGAGAACTATTCTATAAAAGTTAAACAAAACAAGTAATAAGTGATAAATCGTACATAAAACAGACAAATATGTCATTTATTTAACGAAATTCGGAGTCGTTTGCAAAATACCGTGAAAATTTTGAGTTTGCTATTTTATATTTTTTGAGTACTACCCTGTAAAAGTTGAGCAAAACAAGTAATAAGTGATAAATCGTACATAAAACAGCCAAATATGTCATTTATTTAATGAAATTCGGAGTCGTTTGCAAAATACCGCGAAAATTTTGAGTTTGCTATTTTATATTTTTTAGTACTACCCTGTAAAAGTTGAGCAAAACAAGTAATAAGTGATAAATCGTACATAAAACAGCCAAATATGTCATTTATTTAACGAAATTCGGAGTCGTTTGCAAAATACCGTGAAAATTATGAGTTTTTATTATTTTTTGAGAACTATTCTGTAAAAGTTAAACAAAACAAGTAATAAGTGATAAATCGTACATAAAACAGCCAAATATGTCATTTATTTAACGAAATTCGGAGTCGTTTGCAAAATACCGTGAAAAGTATGAGTTTTTATTATTTTTTTAGTACTACCCTGTAAAAGTTGAGCAAAACAAGAAATAAGTGATAAATCGTACATAAAACAGCCAAATATGTCATTTATTTAACGAAATTCGAAGTCGTTTGTAAAATACCGTGAAAATTTTGAGTTTGCTATTTTATATTTTTTTAGTACTACCCTGTAAAAGTTGAGCAAAACAAGTAATAAGTGATAAATCGTACATAAAACAGCCAAATATGTCATTTATTTAATGAAATTCGGAGTCGTTTGCAAAATACCGCGAAAATTTTGAGTTTGCTATTTTATATTTTTTTATTACTACCTTGTAAAAGTTGAGCAAAACAAGTAATAAGTGATAAATCGTACATAAAACAGCCAAATATGTCATTTATTTAACGAAATTCGGAGTCGTTTGCAAAATACCGCGAAAATTTTGAGTTTGCTATGTTATATTTTTTGAGTACTACCCTGTAAAAGTTGAGCAAAACAAGTAATAAGTGATAAATCGTACAAAAAACAGCCAAATATGTCATTTATTTAACGAAATTCGGAGTCGTTTGCAAAATACCGCGAAAATTTTGAGTTTGCTATTTTATATTTTTTTAGTACTACCCTGTAAAAGTTGAGCAAAACAAGTAATAAGTGATAAATCGTACATAAAACAGCCAAATATGTCATTTATTTAACGAAATTCGGAGTCGTTTGCAAAATACCGCGAAAATTTTGAGTTTGCTATTTTATATTTTTTGAATACTACCCTGTAAAAGTTGAGCAAAACAAGTAATAAGTGATAAATCGTACAAAAAAACAGCCAAATATGTCATTTATTTAACGAAATTCGGAGTCGTTTGCAAAATACCGCGAAAATTTTGAGTTTGCTATTTTATATTTTTTTAGTACTACCCTGTAAAAGTTGAGCAAAACAAGTAATAAGTGATAAATCGTACATAAAACAGCCAAATATGTCATTTATTTAACGAAATTCGGAGTCGTTTGCAAAATACCGTGAAAATTATGAGTTTTTATTATTTTTTGAGAACTATTCTGTAAAAGTTAAACAAAACAAGTAATAAGTGATAAATCGTACATAAAACAGCCAAATATGTCATTTATTTAACGAAATTCGGAGTCGTTTGCAAAATACCGTGAAAATTATGAGTTTTTATTATTTTTTGAGAACTATTCTGTAAAAGTTAAACAAAACAAGTAATAAGTGATAAATCGTACATAAAACAGCCAAATATGTCATTTATTTAACGAAATTCGGAGTCGTTTGCAAAATACCGTGAAAATTATGAGTTTTTATTATTTTTTTAGTACTACCCTGTAAAAGTTGAGCAAAACAAGAAATAAGTGATAAATCGTACATAAAACAGCCAAATATGTCATTTATTTAACGAAATTCGGAGTCGTTTGCAAAATACCGTGAAAATTTTGAGTTTGCTATTTTATATTTTTTTAGTACTACCCTGTAAAAGTTGAGCAAAACAAGTAATAAGTGATAAATCGTACATAAAACAGCCAAATATGTCATTTATTTAATGAAATTCGGAGTCGTTTGCAAAATACCGCGAAAATTTTGAGTTTGCTATTTTATATTTTTTTAGTACTACCCTGTAAAAGTTGAGCGAAACAAGTAATAAGTAACAAATCGTACATAAAACAGCCAAATATGTCATTTATTTAACGAAATTCGGAGTCGTTTGCAAAATACCGCGAAAATTTTGAGTTTGCTATTTTATATTTTTTGAGTACTACCCTGTAAAAGTTGAGCAAAACAAGTAATAAGTGATAAATCGTACATAAAACAGCCAAATATGTCATTTATTTAACGATATTCGGAGTCATTTGCAAAATACCGTGAAAATTATGAGTTTTTATTATTTTTTGAGAACTATTCTGTAAAAGTTAAACAAAACAAGTAATAAGTGATAAATCGTACATAAAACAGCCAAATATGTCATTTATTTAATGAAATTCGGAGTCGTTTGCAAAATACCGCGAAAATTTTGAGTTTGCTATTTTATATTTTTTTAGTACTACCCTGTAAAAGTTGAGCAAAACAAGTAATAAGTGATAAATCGTACATAAAACAGCCAAATATGTCATTTATTTAACGAAATTCGGAGTCATTTGCAAAATACCGCGAAAATTTTGAGTTTGCTATTTTATATTTTTTGAGAACTATTCTGTAAAAGTTAAACAAAACAAGTAATAAGTGATAAATCGTACATAAAACAGCCAAATATGTCATTTATTTAACGAAATTCGGAGTCGTTTGCAAAATACCGTGAAAATTTTGAGTTTGCTATTTTATATTTTTTTAGTACTACCCTGTAAAAGTTGAGCAAAACAAGAAATAAGTGATAAATCGTACATAAAACAGCCAAATATGTCATTTATTTAACGAAATTCGAAGTCGTTTGCAAAATACCGTGAAAATTTTGAGTTTGCTATTTTATATTTTGTTAGTACTACCCTGTAAAAGTTGAGCCAAAAAAAGTAATAAGTGATAAATCGTACATAAAACAGCCAAATATGTCATTTATTTAATGAAATTCGGAGTCGTTTGCAAAATACCGCGAAAATTTTGAGTTTGATATTTTAAAATATTTTAGTACTACCCTGTAAAAGTTGAGCAAAACAAGTAATAAGTGATAAATCGTACATAAAACAGCCAAATATGTCATTTATTTAACGAAATTCGGAGTCGTTTGCAAAATACCGCGAAAATTTTGAGTTTGCTATTTTATATTTTTTGAGTACCACCCTGTAAAAGTTGAGCAAAACAAGTAATAAGTGATAAATCGTACATAAAACAGCCAAATATGTCATTTATTTAACGAAATTCGGAGTCGTTTGCAAAATACCGTGAAAATTATGAGTTTTTATTATTTTTTGAGAACTATTCTGTAAAAGTTAAACAAAACAAGTAATAAGTGATAAATCGTACATAAAACAACCAAATATGTCATTTATTTAACGAAATTCGGAGTCGTTTGCAAAATACCGTGAAAATTTTGAGTTTGCTATTTTATAGTTTTTTAGTACTACCCTGTAAAAGTTGAGCAAAACAAGTAATAAGTGATAAATCGTACATAAAACAGCCAAATATGGCATTTATTTAACGAAATTCGGAGTCGTTTGCAAAATACCGTGAAAATTTTGAGTTTGCTATTTTATATTTTTTAAGTACTACCCTGTAAAAGTTGAGCAAAACAAGTAATAAGTGATAAATCGTACATAAAACAGCCAAATATGTCATTTATTTAACGAAATTCGGAGTCGTTTGCAAAATACCGTGAAAATTTTGAGTTTGCTATTTTATATTTTTTTAGTACTACCCTGTAAAAGTTGAGCAAAACAAGTAATAAGTGATAAATCGTACATAAAACAGCCAAATATGTCATTTACTTAATGAAATTCGGAGTCGTTTGCAAAATACCGCGAAAATTTTGAGTTTGCTATTTTATATTTTTTTAGTACTACCCTGTAAAAGTTGAGCAAAACAAGTAATAAGTAATAAATCGTACATAAAACAGCCAAATATGTCATTTATTTAACGAAATTCGGAGTCGTTTGCAAAATACCGTGAAAATTTTGAGTTTGCTATGTTATATTTTTTGAGTACTACCCTGTAAAAGTTGAGCAAAACAAGTAATAAGTGATAAATCGTACATAAAACAGCCAAATATGTCATTTATTTAACGAAATTCAGAGTAGTTTGCAAAATACCGTGAAAATTTTGAGTTTGCTATTTTATATTTTTTTAGTACTACCCTGTAAAAGTTGAGCAAAACAAGTAATAAGTAATAAATCGTACATAAAACAGCCAAATATGTCATTTATTTAACGAAATTCGGAGTCATTTGCAAAATACCGCGAAAATTTTGAGTTTGCTATTTTATATTTTTTGAGTACTACCCTGTAAAAGTTGAGCAAAACAAGTAATAAGTGATAAATCGTACATAAAACAGCCAAATATGTCATTTATTTAACGAAATTCGGAGTCGTTTGCAAAATACCGTGAAAATTATGAGTTTTTATTATTTTTTGAGAACTATTCTGTAAAAGTTAAACAAAACAAGTAATAAGTGATAAATCGTACATAAAACAGCCAAATATGTCATTTATTTAATGAAATTCGAAGTCTTGTGCAAAATACCGTGAAAATTTTGAGTTTGCTATTTTATATTTTTTGAGTACTACCCTGTAAAAGTTGAGCAAAACAAGAAATAAGTGATAAATCGTACATAAAACAGCCAAATATGTCATTTATTTGACGAAATTCGGAGTCGTTTGCAAAATACCGTGAAAATTATGAGTTTTTATTATTTTTTTAGTACTACCCTGTAAAAGTTGAGCAAAACAAGTAATAAGTGATAAATCGTACATAAAACAGCCAAATATGTCATTTATTTAACGAAATTCGGAGTCGTTTGCAAAATACCGTGAAAATTTTGAGTTTGCTATTTTATAGTTTTTTAGTACTACCCTGTAAAAGTTGAGCAAAACAAGTAATAAGTGATAAATCGTACATAAAACAGCCAAATATGTCATTTATTTAACGAAATTCGGAGTCGTTTGCAAAATACCGTGAAAATTTTGAGTTTGCTATTTTATATTTTTTAAGTACTACCCTGTAAAAGTTGAGCAAAACAAGTAATAAGTGATAAATCGTACATAAAACAGCCAAATATGTCATTTATTTAACGAAATTCGGAGTCGTTTGCAAAATACCGTGAAAATTATGAGTTTTTATTATTTTTTGAGAACTATTCTGTAAAAGTTAAACAAAACAAGTAATAAGTGATAAATCGTACATAAAACAGCCAAATATGTCATTTATTTAACGAAATTCGGAGTCGTTTGCAAAATACCGTGAAAATTATGAGTTTTTATTATTTTTTTAGTACTACCCTGTAAAAGTTGAGCAAAACAAGAAATAAGTGATAAATCGTACATAAAACAGCCAAATATGTCATTTATTTAACGAAATTCGGAGTCGTTTGCAAAATACCGTGAAAATTTTGAGTTTGCTATTTTATATTTTTTTAGTACTACCCTGTAAAAGTTGAGCAAAACAAGTAATAAGTGATAAATCGTACATAAAACAGCCAAATATGTCATTTATTTAACGAAATTCGGAGTCGTTTGCAAAATACCGTGAAAATTTTGAGTTTGCTATTTTATATTTTTTAAGTACTACCCTGTAAAAGTTGAGCAAAACAAGTAATAAGTGATAAATCGTACATAAAACAGCCAAATATGTCATTTATTTAACGAAATTCGGAGTCGTTTGCAAAATACCGTGAAAATTATGAGTTTTTATTATTTTTTGAGAACTATTCTGTAAAAGTTAAACAAAACAAGTAATAAGTGATAAATCGTACATAAAACAGCCAAATATGTCATTTATTTAACGAAATTCGGAGTCGTTTGCAAAATACCGTGGAAATTTTGAGTTTGCTATTTTATATTTTTTTAGTACTACCCTGTAAAAGTTGAGCAAAACAAGTAATAAGTAATAAATCGTACATAAAACAGCCAAATATGTCATTTATTTAACGAAATTCGGAGTCGTTTGCAAAATACCGTGAAAATTTTGAGTTTGCTATGTTATATTTTTTGAGTACTACCCTGTAAAAGTTGAGCAAAACAAGTAATAAGTGATAAATCGTACATAAAACAGCCAAATATGTCATTTATTTAACGAAATTCAGAGTAGTTTGCAAAATACCGCGAAAATTTTGAGTTTGCTATTTTATATTTTTTTAGTACTATACCCTGTAAAAGTTGAGCAAAACAAGAAATAAGTGATAAATCGTACATAAAACAGCCAAATATGTCATTTATTTGACGAAATTCGGAGTCGTTTGCAAAATACCGTGAAAATTATGAGTTTTTATTATTTTTTGAGAACTATTCTGTAAAAGTTAAACAAAACAAGTAATAAGTGATAAATCGTACATAAAACAGCCAAATATGTCATTTATTTAATGAAATTCGGAGTCGTTTGCAAAATACCGTGAAAATTTTGAGTTTGCTATTTTATATTATTTTAGTACTACCCTGTAAAAGTTGAGCAAAACAAGAAATAAGTGATAAATCGTACATAAAACAGCCAAATATGTCATTTATTTAATGAAATTCGGAGTCGTTTGCAAAATACCGCGAAAATTTTGAGTTTGTTTTTTTATATTTTTTGAGTACTACCCTGTAAAAGTTGAGCAAAACAAGAAATAAGTGATAAATCGTACATAAAACAGCCAAATATGTCATTTATTTAACGAAATTCGGAGTCGTTTGCAAAATACCGTGAAAATTATGAGTTTTTATTATTTTTTGAGAACTTTTCTGTAAAAGTTAAACAAAACAAGTAAAAAGTGATAAATCGTACATAAAACAGCCAAATATGTCATTTATTTAATGAAATTCGGAGTCGTTTGCAAAATACCGTGAAAATTTTGAGTTTGCTATTTTATATTTTTTTAGTACTACCCTGTAAAAGTTGAGCAAAACAAGTAATAAGTGATAAATCGTACATAAAACAGCCAAATATGTCATTTATTTAATGAAATTCGGAGTCGTTTGCAAAATACCGCGAAAATTTTGAGTTTGCTATTTTATATTTTTTTAGTACTACCCTGTAAAAGTTGAGCAAAACAAGTAATAAATAATAAATCGTACATAAAACAGCCAAATATGTCATTTATTTAACGAAATTCGGAGTCGTTTGCAAAATACCGCGAAAATTTTGAGTTTGCTATTTTATATTTTTTTAGTACTACCCTGTAAAAGTTGAGCAAAACAAGTAATAAGTGATAAATCGTAAATAAAACAGCCAAATATGTCATTTATTTAACGAAATTCAGAGTAGTTTGCAAAATACCGTGAAAATTTTGAGTTTGCTATTTTATATTTTTTTAGTACTACCCTGTAAAAGTTGAGCAAAACAAGTAATAAGTGATAAATCGTACATAAAACAGCCAAATATGTCATTTATTTAACGAAATTCGGAGTCGTTTGCAAAATACCGTGAAAATTTTGAGTTTGCTATTTTATATTTTTTTAGTACTACCCTGTAAAAGTTGAGCAAAACAAGTAATAAGTGATAAATCGTACATAAAACAGCCAAATATGTCATTTATTTATCGAAATTCGGAGTCGTTTGCAAAATACCGCGAAAATTTTGAGTTTGCTATTTTATATTTTTTGAGTACTACCCTGTAAAAGTTGAGCAAAACAAGAAATAAGTGATAAATCGTACATAAAACAGCCAAATATGTCATTTATTAAATGAAATTCGGAGTCGTTTGCAAAATACCGCGAAAATTTTGAGTTTGCTATTTTATATTTTTTTAGTACTACCCTGTAAAAGTTGAGCAAAACAAGTAATAAGTGATAAATCGTACATAAAACAGCCAAATATGTCATTTATTTAATGAAATTCGGAGTCGTTTGCAAAATACCGTGAAAATTTTGAGTTTGCTATTTTATATTTTTTGAGTACTACCCTGTAAAAGTTGAGCAAAACAAGAAATAAGTGATAAATCGTACAAAAAACAGCCAAATATGTCATTCATTTGACGAAATTCGGAGTCGTTTGCAAAATACCGTGAAAATTATGAGTTTTTATTATTTTTTTAGTACTACCCTGTAAAAGTTGAGCAAAACAAGTAATAAGTGATAAATCGTACATAAAACAGCCAAATATGTCATTTATTTAACGAAATTCGAAGTCGTTTGCAAAATACCGTGAAAATTATGAGTTTTTATTATTTTTTGAGAACTATTCTGTGAAAGTTAAACAAAAAAAGTAAAAAGTGATAAATCGTACATAAAACAGCCAAATATGTCATTTATTTAATGAAATTCGGAGTCGTTTGCAAAATACCGTGAAAATTTTGAGTTTGCTATTTTATATTTTTTTAGTACTACCCTGTAAAAGTTGAGCAAAACAAGTAATAAGTGATAAATCGTACATAAAACAGCCAAGTATGTCATTTATTTAATGAAATTCGGAGTCGTTTGCAAAATACCGCGAAAATTTTGAGTTTGCTATTTTATATTTTTTTAGTACTACCCTGTAAAAGTTGAGCAAAACAAGTAATAAGTAATAAATCGTACATAAAACAGCCAAATATGTCATTTATTTAACGAAATTCGGAGTCGTTTGCAAAATACCGCGAAAATTTTGAGTTTGCTATTTTATATTTTTTGAGTACTACCCTGTAAAAGTTGAGCAAAACAAGTAATAAGTGATAAATCGTAAATAAAACAGCCAAATATGTCATTTATTTAACGAAATTCAGAGTAGTTTGCAAAATACCGTGAAAATTTTGAGTTTGCTATTTTATATTTTTTGAGTACTACCCTGTAAAAGTTGAGCAAAACAAGTAATAAGTAATAAATCGTACATAAAACAGCCAAATATGTCATTTATTTAATGAAATTCGGAGTCGTTTGCAAAATACCGCGAAAATTTTGAGTTTGCTATTTTATATTTTTTTAGTACTACCCTGTAAAAGTTGAGCAAAACAAGAAATAAGTGATAAATCGTACATAAAACAGCCAAATATGTCATTTATTTAATGAAATTCGGAGTCGTTTGCAAAGTACCGCGAAAATTTTGAGTTTGCTATTTTATATTTTTTTAGTACTACCCTGTAAAAGTTGAGCAAAACAAGAAATAAGTGATAAATCGTACATAAAACAGCCAAATATGTCATTTATTTAATGAAATTCGGAGTCGTTTGCAAAATACCGCGAAAATTTTGAGTTTGCTATTTTATATTTTTTGAGTACTACCCTGTAAAAGTTGAGCAAAACAAGAAATAAGTGATAAATCGTACATAAAACAGCCAAATATGTCATTTATTAAATGAAATTCGGAGTCGTTTGCAAAATACCGCGAAAATTTTGAGTTTGCTATTTTATATTTTTTTAGTACTACCCTGTAAAAGTTGAGCAAAACAAGTAATAAGTGATAAATCGTACATAAAACAGCCAAATATGTCATTTATTTAATGAAATTCGGAGTCGTTTGCAAAATACCGTGAAAATTTTGAGTTTGCTATTTTATATTTTTTTGGTACTACCCTGTAAAAGTTGAGCAAAACAACTAATAAATGATAAATCGTACATAAAACAGCCAAATATGTCATTTATTTAACGAAATTCGGAGTCGTTTGCAAAATACCGCGAAAATTTTGAGTTTGCTATTTTATATTTTTTTAGTACTACCCTGTAAAAGTTGAGCAAAACAACTAATAAGTGATAAATCGTACATAAAACAGCAAAATATGTCATTTATTTAACGAAATTCGGAGTCGTTCGCAAAATACCGTGAAAATTTTGAGTTTGCTATTTTTCTTATTTTTTTAGTACTACCCTGTAAAAATTGAGCAAAACAAGTAATAAGTGATAAATCGTACATAAAACAGCCAAATATGTCATTTATTTAACGAAATTCGGAGTCGTTTGCAAAATACCGCGAAAATTTTGAGTTTGCTATTTTATATTTTTTGAGTACTACCCTGTAAAAGTTGAGCAAAACAAGAAATAAGTGATAAATCGTACATAAAACAGCCAAATATGTCATTTATTTAATGAAATTCGGAGTCGTTTACAAAATACCGCGAAAATTTTGAGTTTGCTATTTTATATTTTTTTAGTACTACCCTGTAAAAGTTGAGCAAATCAAGTAATAAGTGATAAATCGTACATAAAACAGCCAAATATGTCATTTATTTAATGAAATTCGGAGTCGTTTGCAAAATACCGTGAAAATTTTGAGTTTGCTATTTTATATTTTTTGAGTACTACCCTGTAAAAGTTGAGCAAAACAAGAAATAAGTGATAAATCGTACATAAAACAGCCAAATATGTCATTTATTTGACGAAATTCGGAGTCGTTTGCAAAATACCGTGAAAATTATGAGTTTTTATTATTTTTTGAGAACTATTCTGTAAAAGTTAAACAAAACAAGTAAAAAGTGATAAATCGTACATAAAACAGCCAAATATGTCATTTATTTAATGAAATTCGGAGTCGTTTGCAAAATACCGTGAAAATTTTGAGTTTGCTATTTTATATTTTTTTAGTACTACCCTGTAAAAGTTGAGCAAAACAAGTAATAAGTGATAAATCGTACATAAAACAGCCAAATATGTCATTTATTTAATGAAATTCGAAGTCGTTTGCAAAATACCGTGAAAATTTTGAGTTTGCTATTTTATATTTTTTTAGTACTACCCTGTAAAAGTTGAGCAAAACAAGTAATAAGTGATAAATCGTACATAAAACAGCCAAATATGTCATTTATTTAACGAAATTCGAAGTCGTTTGCAAAATACCGTGAAAATTATGAGTTTTTATTATTTTTTGAGAACTATTCTGTAAAAGTTAAACAAAACAAGTAAAAAGTGATAAATCGTACATAAAACAGCCAAATATGTCATTTATTTAATGAAATTCGGAGTCGTTTGCAAAATACCGTGAAAATTTTGAGTTTGCTATTTTATATTTTTTTAGTACTACCCTGTAAAAGTTGAGCAAAACAAGTAATAAGTGATAAATCGTACATAAAACAGCCAAATATGTCATTTATTTAATGAAATTCGGAGTCGTTTGCAAAATTCCGCGAAAATTTTGAGTTTGCTATTTTATATTTTGTTAGTACTACCCTGTAAAAGTTGAGCAAAACAAGTAATAAATAATAAATCGTACATAAAACAGCCAAATATGTCATTTATTTAACGAAATTCGGAGTCGTTTGCAAAATACCGCGAAAATTTTGAGTTTGCTATTTTATATTTTTTTAGTACTACCCTGTAAAAGTTGAGCAAAACAAGTAATAAGTGATAAATCGTAAATAAAACAGCCAAATATGTCATTTATTTAACGAAATTCAGAGTAGTTTGCAAAATACCGTGAAAATTTTGAGTTTGCTATTTTATATTTTTTTAGTACTACCCTGTAAAAGTTGAGCAAAACAAGTAATAAGTAATAAATCGTACATAAAACAGCCAAATATGTCATTTATTTAATGAAATTCGGAGTCGTTTGCAAAATACCGCGAAAATTTTGAGTTTGCTATTTTATATTTTTTTAGTACTACCCTGTAAAAGTTGAGCAAAACAAGAAATAAGTGATAAATCGTACATAAAACAGCCAAATATGTCATTTATTTAATGAAATTCGGAGTCGTTTGCAAAGTACCGCGAAAATTTTGAGTTTGCTATTTTATATTTTTTAAGTACTACCCTGTAAAAGTTGAGCAAAACAAGAAATAAGTGATAAATCGTACATAAAACAGCCAAATATGTCATTTATTTAATGAAATTCGGAGTCGTTTGCAAAATACCGCGAAAATTTTGAGTTTGCTATTTTATATTTTTTTAGTACTACCCTGTAAAAGTTGAGCAAAACAAGAAATAAGTGATAAATCGTACATAAAACAGCCAAATATGTCATTTATTTAACGAAATTCGGAGTCGTTTGCAAAATACCGCGAAAATTTTGAGTTTACTATTTTATATTTTTTTAGTACTACCCTGTAAAAGTTGAGCAAAACAAGAAATAAGTGATAAATTGTACATAAAACAGCCAAATATGTCATTTATTTAACGAAATTCGGAGTCGTTTGCAAAATACCGCGCAAATTTTGAGTTTGCTATTTTATATTTTTTTAGTACTACCCTGTAAAAGTTGAGCAAAACAAGAAATAAGTGATAAATCGTACATAAAACAGCCAAATATGTCATTTATTTAATGAAATTCGGAGTCGTTTGCAAAATACCGTGAAAATTTTGAGTTTGCTATTTTATATTTTTTTAGTACTACCCTGTAAAAGTTGAGCAAAACAAGAAATAAGTGATAAATCGTACATAAAACAGCCAAATATGTCATTTATTTAACGAAATTCGGAGTCGTTTGCAAAATACCGTGAAAATTTTGAGTTTGCTATTTTATATTTTTTGAGTACTACCCTGTAAAAGTTGAGCAAAACAAGAAATAAGTGATAAATCGTACATAAAACAGCCAAATATGTCATTTATTTAACGAAATTCGGAGTCGTTTGCAAAATACCGTGAACATTTTGAGTTTGCTATTTTTCTTATTTTTTTAGTACTACCCTGTAAAAGTTGAGCAAAACAAGTAATAAGTGATAAATCGTACATAAAACAGCCAAATATGTCATTTATTTAACGAAATTCGGAGTCGTTTGCAAAATACCGCGAAAATTTTGAGTTTGCTATTTTATATATTTTTAGTACTACCCTGTAAAAGTTGAGCAAAACAAGTAATAAGTGATAAATCGTACATAAAACAGCCAAATATGTCATTTATTTAACGAAATTCGAAGTCGTTTGCAAAATACCGCGAAAATTTTGAGTTTGCTATTTTTCTTATTTTTTTAGTACTACCCTGTAAAAGTTGAGCAAAACAAGTAATAAGTGATAAATCGTACATAAAACAGCCAAATATGTCTTTATTTAATGAAATTCGAAGTCGTTTGCAAAATACCGCGAAAATTTTGAGTTTGCTATTTTTCTTATTTTTTTAGTACTACCCTGCAAAAGTTGAGCAAAACAAGTAATAAGTGATAAATCGTACATAAAACAGCCAAATATGTCATTTATTCAACGAAATTCAGAGTAGTTTGCAAAATACCGCGAAAATTATGAGTTTGCTATTTTATATTTTTTGAGTACTACCCTGTAAAAGTTGAGCAAAACAAGAAATAAGTGATAAATCGTACATAAAACAGCCAAATATGTCATTTATTTAATGAAATTCGGAGTCGTTTGCAAAATACCGCGAAAATTTTGAGTTTGCTATTTTATATTTTTTTAGTACTACCCTGTAAAAGTTGAGCAAAACAAGTAATAAGTGATAAATCGTACATAAAACAGCCAAATATGTCATTTATTTTATTAAATTCGGAGTCGTTTGCAAAATACCGCGAAAATTTTGAGTTTGCTATTTTATATTTTTTGAGTACTACCCTGTAAAAGTTGAGCAAAACAAGAAATAAGTGATAAATCGTACATAAAACAGCCAAATATGTCATTTATTTAATGAAATTCGGAGTCGTTTGCAAAATACCGCGAAAATTTTGAGTTTGCTATTTTATATTTTTTTAGTACTACCCTGTAAAAGTTGAGCAAAACAAGAAATAAGTGATAAATCGTACATAAAACAGCCAAATATGTCATTTATTTAACGAAATTCGGAGTCGTTTGCAAAATACCGTGAAAATTTTGAGTTTGCTATTTTATATTTTTTGAGTACTACCCTGTAAAAGTTGAGCAAAACAAGAAATAAGTGATAAATCGTACATAAAACAGCCAAATATGTCATTTATTTAACGAAATTCGGAGTCGTTTGCAAAATAGCGTGAAAATTTTGAGTTTGCCATTTTTCTTATTTTTGAGTACTACCCTGTAAAAGTTGAGCAAAACAAGTAATAAGTGATAAATCGTACATAAAACAGCCAAATATGTCATTTATTTAATGAAATTCGGAGTCGTTTGCAAAATACCGTGAAAATTTTGAGTTTGCTATTTTTCTTATTTTTTGAGTACTACCCTGTAAAAGTTGAGCAAAACAAGAAATAAGTGATAAATCGTACATAAAACAGCCAAATATGTCATTTATTTAATGAAATTCGGAGTCGTTTGCAAAATACCGTGAAAATTTTGAGTTTGCTATTTGATATTTTTTTAGTACTACCCTGTAAAAGTTGAGCAAAACAAGTAATAAGTGATAAATCGTACATAAAACAGCCAAATATGTCATTTATTTAACGAAATTCGGAGTCGTTTGCAAAATACCGTGAAAATTTTGAGTTTGCTATTTTATATTTTTTTAGTACTACCCTGTAAAAGTTGAGCAAAACAAGTAATAAGTGATAAATCGTACATAAAACAGCCAAATATGTCATTTATTTAATGAAATTTTTTATTTTTTATTTTATTTTATTATTTTATTTTTATTTTTTATTTTTCTTATTTTTTTAGTACTACCCTGTAAAAGTTGAGCAAAACAAGTAATAAGTGATAAATCGTACATAAAACAGCCAAATATGTCATTTATTTAACGAAATTCAGAGTAGTTTGCAAAATACCGCGAAAATTATGAGTTTGCTATTTTATATTTTTTGAGTACTACCCTGTAAAAGTTGAGCAAAACAAGTAATAAGTGATAAATCGTACATAAAACAGCCAAATATGTCATTTATTTAATGAAATTCGGAGTCGTTTGCAAAATACCGCGAAAATTTTGAGTTTGCTATTTTATATTTTTTTAGTACTACCCTGTAAAAGTTGAGCAAAACAAGTAATAAGTGATAAATCGTACATAAAACAGCCAAATATGTCATTTATTTAACGAAATTCGGAGTCGTTTGCAAAATACCGTGAAAATTTTGAGTTTGCTATTTAATATTTTTTTAGTACTACCCTGTAAAAGTTGAGCAAAACAAGTAATAAGTGATAAATCGTACATAAAACAGCCAAATATGTCATTTATTTAACGAAATTCGGAGTCGTTTGCAAAATACCGTGAAAATTTTGAGTTTGCTATTTTATATTTTTTGAGTACTACCCTGTAAAAGTTGAGCACAACAAGAAATAAGTGATAAATCGTACATAAAACAGCCAAATATGTCATTTATTTAACGAAATTCGGAGTCGTTTGCAAAATACCGCGAAAAATTTGAGTTTGCTATTTTATATTTTTTTAGTACTACCCTGTAAAAGTTGAGCAAAACAAGAAATAAGTGATAAATCGTACATAAAACAGCCAAATATGTCATTTATTTAATGAAATTCGGAGTCGTTTGCAAAATACCGCGAAAATTTTGAGTTTGCTATTTTATATTTTTTGAGTACTACTCTGTAAAAGTTGAGCAAAACAAGTAATAAGTGATAAATCGTACATAAAACAGCCAAATATGTCATTTATTTAACGAAATTCGGAGTCGTTTGCAAAATACCGTGAAAATTTTGAGTTTGCTATTTTATATTTTTTGAGTACTACCCTGTAAAAGTTGAGCAAAACAAGTAATAAGTGATAAATCGTACATAAAACAGCCAAATATGTCATTTATTTAACGAAATTCGGAGTCGTTTGCAAAATACCGTGAAAATTATGAGTTTTTATTATTTTTTGAGAACTATTCTGTAAAAGTTAAACAAAACAAGTAATAAGTGATAAATCGTACATAAAACAGCCAAATATGTCATTTATTTAATGAAATTCGGAGTCGTTTGCAAAATACCGCGAAAATTTTGAGTTTGCTATTTTATATTTTTTGAGTACTACCCTGTAAAAGTTGAGCAAAACAAGTAATAAGTGATAAATCGTACATAAAACAGCCAAATATGTCATTTATTTAACGAAATTCGGAGTCGTTTGCAAAATACCGTGAAAATTTTGAGTTTGCTATTTGATATTTTTTTAGTACTACCCTGTAAAAGTTGAGCAAAACCAGTAATAAGTGATAAATCGTACATAAAACAGCCAAATATGTCATTTATTTAACGAAATTCGGAGTCGTTTGCAAAATACCGTGAAAATTTTGAGTTTGCTATTTTATATTTTTTTAGTACTACCCTGTAAAAGTTGAGCAAAACAAGTAATAAGTGATAAATCGTACATAAAACAGCCAAATATGTCATTTATTTAATGAAATTTTTTATTTTATTTTATTATTTTATTTTTATTTTTTATTTTTCTTATTTTTTTAGTACTACCCTGTAAAAGTTGAGCAAAACAAGTAATAAGTGATAAATCGTACATAAAACAGCCAAATATGTCATTTATTTAACGAAATTCAGAGTAGTTTGCAAAATACCGCGAAAATTATGAGTTTGCTATTTTATATTTTTTGAGTACTACCCTGTAAAAGTTGAGCAAAACAAGTAATAAGTGATAAATCGTACATAAAACAGCCAAATATGTCATTTATTTAATGAAATTCGGAGTCGTTTGCAAAATACCGCGAAAATTTTGAGTTTGCTATTTTATATTTTTTTAGTACTACCCTGTAAAAGTTGAGCAAAACAAGTAATAAGTGATAAATCGTACATAAAACAGCCAAATATGTCATTTATTTAACGAAATTCGGAGTCGTTTGCAAAATACCGTGAAAATTTTGAGTTTGCTATTTAATATTTTTTTAGTACTACCCTGTAAAAGTTGAGCAAAACAAGTAATAAGTGATAAATCGTACATAAAACAGCCAAATATGTCATTTATTTAACGAAATTCGGAGTCGTTTGCAAAATACCGTGAAAATTTTGAGTTTGCTATTTTATATTTTTTGAGTACTACCCTGTAAAAGTTGAGCACAACAAGAAATAAGTGATAAATCGTACATAAAACAGCCAAATATGTCATTTATTTAACGAAATTCGGAGTCGTTTGCAAAATACCGCGAAAAATTTGAGTTTGCTATTTTATATTTTTTTAGTACTACCCTGTAAAAGTTGAGCAAAACAAGAAATAAGTGATAAATCGTACATAAAACAGCCAAATATGTCATTTATTTAATGAAATTCGGAGTCGTTTGCAAAATACCGCGAAAATTTTGAGTTTGCTATTTTATATTTTTTGAGTACTACTCTGTAAAAGTTGAGCAAAACAAGTAATAAGTGATAAATCGTACATAAAACAGCCAAATATGTCATTTATTTAACGAAATTCGGAGTCATTTGCAAAATACCGTGAAAATTTTGAGTTTGCTATTTTATATTTTTTGAGTACTACCCTGTAAAAGTTGAGCAAAACAAGTAATAAGTGATAAATCGTACATAAAACAGCCAAATATGTCATTTATTTAACGAAATTCGGAGTCGTTTGCAAAATACCGTGAAAATTATGAGTTTTTATTATTTTTTGAGAACTATTCTGTAAAAGTTAAACAAAACAAGTAATAAGTGATAAATCGTACATAAAACAGCCAAATATGTCATTTATTTAATGAAATTCGGAGTCGTTTGCAAAATACCGCGAAAATTTTGAGTTTGCTATTTTATATTTTTTGAGTACTACCCTGTAAAAGTTGAGCAAAACAAGTAATAAGTGATAAATCGTACATAAAACAGCCAAATATGTCATTTATTTAATGAAATTCGGAGTCGTTTGCAAAATACCGTGAAAATTTTGAGTTTGCTATTTTATATTTTTTTAGTACTACCCTGTAAAAGTTGAGCAAAACAAGAAATAAGTGATAAATCGTACATAAAACAGCCAAATATGTCATTTATTTAACGAAATTCGGAGTCGTTTGCAAAATACCGTGAAAATTTTGAGTTATCTATTTTATATTTTTTTAGTACTACCCTGTAAAAGTTGAGCAAAACAAGAAATAAGTGATAAATCGTACATAAAACAGCCAAATATGTCATTTATTTAACGAAATTCGGAGTCGTTTGCAAAATACCGTGAAAATTTTGAGTTTGCTATTTAATATTTTTTGAGTACTACCCTGTAAAAGTTGAGCAAAACAAGAAATAAGCGATAAATCGTACATAAAACAGCCAAATATGTCATTTATTTAATGAAATTCGGAGTCGTTTGCAAAATACCGCGAAAATTTTGAGTTTGCTATTTTATATTTTTTGAGTACTACCCTGTAAAAGTTGAGCAAAACAAGTAATAAGTGATAAATCGTACATAAAATAGCCAAATATGTCATTTATTTAACGAAATTCGGAGTCGTTTGCAAAATACCGTGAAAATTTTGAGTTTGCTATTTTATATTTTTTTAGTACTACCCTGTAAAAGTTGAGCAAAACAAGAAATAAGTGATAAATCGTACATAAAACAGCCAAATATGTCATTTATTTAACGAAATTCGGAGTCGTTTGCAAAATACCGTGAAAATTTTGAGTTTGCTATTTTATATTTTTTGAATACTACCCTGTAAAAGTTGAGCAAAACAAGTAATAAGTGATAAATCGTACATAAAACAGCCAAATATGTCATTTATTTAATGAAATTCGGAGTCGTTTGCAAAATACCGCGAAAATTTTGAGTTTGCTATTTTATATTTTTTGAGTACTACCCTGTAAAAGTTGAGCAAAACAAGTAATAAGTGATAAATCGTACATAAAACAGCCAAATATGTCATTTATTTAATGAAATTCGGAGTCGTTTGCAAAATACCGTGAAAATTATGAGTTTTTATTATTTTTTGAGAACTATTCTGTAAAAGTTAAACAAAACAAGTAATAAGTGATAAATCGTACATAAAACAGCCAAATATGTCATTTATTTAATGAAATTCGGAGTCGTTTGCAAAATACCGCGAAAATTTTGAGTTTGCTATTTTATATTTTTTGAGTACTACCCTGTAAAAGTTGAGCAAAACAAGTAATAAGTGATAAATCGTACATAAAACAGCCAAATATGTCATTTATTTAATGAAATTCGGAGTCGTTTGCAAAATACCGTGAAAATTTTGAGTTTGCTATTTTATATTTTTTTAGTACTACCCTGTAAAAGTTGAGCAAAACAAGAAATAAGTGATAAATCGTACATAAAACAGCCAAATATGTCATTTATTTAACGAAATTCGGAGTCGTTTGCAAAATACCGTGAAAATTTTGAGTTATCTATTTTATATTTTTTTAGTACTACCCTGTAAAAGTTGAGCAAAACAAGAAATAAGTGATAAATCGTACATAAAACAGCCAAATATGTCATTTATTTAACGAAATTCGGAGTCGTTTGCAAAATACCGTGAAAATTTTGAGTTTGCTATTTAATATTTTTTGAGTACTACCCTGTAAAAGTTGAGCAAAACAAGAAATAAGCGATAAATCGTACATAAAACAGCCAAATATGTCATTTATTTAATGAAATTCGGAGTCGTTTGCAAAATACCGCGAAAATTTTGAGTTTGCTATTTTATATTTTTTGAGTACTACCCTGTAAAAGTTGAGCAAAACAAGTAATAAGTGATAAATCGTACATAAAATAGCCAAATATGTCATTTATTTAACGAAATTCGGAGTCGTTTGCAAAATACCGTGAAATTTTTTATTTTATTTTATTATTTTATTTTTATTTTTTATTTTTCTTATTTTTTTAGTACTACCCTGTAAAAGTTGAGCAAAACAAGTAATAAGTGATAAATCGTACATAAAACAGCCAAATATGTCATTTATTTAACGAAATTCAGAGTAGTTTGCAAAATACCGCGAAAATTATGAGTTTGCTATTTTATATTTTTTGAGTACTACCCTGTAAAAGTTGAGCAAAACAAGTAATAAGTGATAAATCGTACATAAAACAGCCAAATATGTCATTTATTTAATGAAATTCGGAGTCGTTTGCAAAATACCGCGAAAATTTTGAGTTTGCTATTTTATATTTTTTTAGTACTACCCTGTAAAAGTTGAGCAAAACAAGTAATAAGTGATAAATCGTACATAAAACAGCCAAATATGTCATTTATTTAACGAAATTCGGAGTCGTTTGCAAAATACCGTGAAAATTTTGAGTTTGCTATTTAATATTTTTTTAGTACTACCCTGTAAAAGTTGAGCAAAACAAGTAATAAGTGATAAATCGTACATAAAACAGCCAAATATGTCATTTATTTAACGAAATTCGGAGTCGTTTGCAAAATACCGTGAAAATTTTGAGTTTGCTATTTAATATTTTTTGAGTACTACCCTGTAAAAGTTGAGCAAAACAAGAAATAAGCGATAAATCGTACATAAAACAGCCAAATATGTCATTTATTTAATGAAATTCGGAGTCGTTTGCAAAATACCGCGAAAATTTTGAGTTTGCTATTTTATATTTTTTGAGTACTACCCTGTAAAAGTTGAGCAAAACAAGTAATAAGTGATAAATCGTACATAAAATAGCCAAATATGTCATTTATTTAACGAAATTCGGAGTCGTTTGCAAAATACCGTGAAAATTTTGAGTTTGCTATTTTATATTTTTTTAGTACTACCCTGTAAAAGTTGAGCAAAACAAGAAATAAGTGATAAATCGTACATAAAACAGCCAAATATGTCATTTATTTAACGAAATTCGGAGTCGTTTGCAAAATACCGTGAAAATTTTGAGTTTGCTATTTTATATTTTTTGAATACTACCCTGTAAAAGTTGAGCAAAACAAGTAATAAGTGATAAATCGTACATAAAACAGCCAAATATGTCATTTATTTAATGAAATTCGGAGTCGTTTGCAAAATACCGCGAAAATTTTGAGTTTGCTATTTTATATTTTTTGAGTACTACCCTGTAAAAGTTGAGCAAAACAAGTAATAAGTGATAAATCGTACATAAAACAGCCAAATATGTCATTTATTTAATGAAATTCGGAGTCGTTTGCAAAATACCGCGAAAATTTTGAGTTTGCTATTTTATATTTTTTGAGTACTACCCTGTAAAAGTTGAGCAAAATAAGTAATAAGTGATAAATCGTACATAAAACAGCCAAATATGTCATTTATTTAACGAAATTCGGAGTCGTTTGCAAAATACCGTGAAAATTTTGAGTTTGCTATTTTATATTTTTTGAGTACTACCCTGTAAAAGTTGAGCAAAACAAGAAATAAGTGATAAATCGTACATAAAACAGCCAAATATGTCATTTATTTAACGAAATTCGGAGTCGTTTGCAAAATACCGTGAAAATTATGAGTTTTTATTATTTTTTGAGAACTATTCTGTAAAAGTTAAACAAAACAAGTAATAAGTGATAAATCGTACATAAAACAGCCAAATATGTCATTTATTTAATGAAATTCGGAGTCGATTGCAAAATACCGCGAAAATTTTGAGTTTGCTATTTTATATTTTTTGAGTACTACCCTGTAAAAGTTGAGCAAAACAAGTAATAAGTGATAAATCGTACATAAAACAGCCAAATATGTCATTTATTTAATGAAATTCGGAGTCGTTTGCAAAATACCGCGGAAATTTTGAGTTTGCTATTTTATATTTTTTTAGTACTATACCCTGTAAAAGTTGAGCAAAACAAGAAATAAGTGATAAATCGTACATAAAACAGCCAAATATGTCATTTATTTAACGAAATTCGGAGTCGTTTGCAAAATACCGTGAAAATTTTGAGTTTGCT
>OZ012637.1:11452072-11505512 GCA_963942525.1 Ptychoptera contaminata
TTATTTTTTTAGGACTACCTGTAAAAGTTGAGCAAAACAAGTAATAAGTGATAATCTACATAAAACAGCCAATATGTCTTTATTAACGAAATTCGGAGTCGTTTGCAATACCGTGAAAATTTGAGGTTTGCGTACTTTATATTTTTAGGACTACCCTGTAAAAGTGAGCAAACAAGTAATAAGTGATAAATCGTACATAAAACAGCCAAATATGTCATTTATTTAACGAAATTCGGAGTCGTTTGCAAAATACCGTGAAAATTTTGAGTTTGCTATTTTATATTTTTTTAGTAACTACCCTGTAAAAGTTGAGCAAAACAAGTAATAAGTGATAAATCGTACAAAAACAGCCAAATATGTCATTTATTTAACGAAATTCGGAGTCGTTTGCAAAATACCGCGAAAATTTTGAGTTTGCTATTTTATATTTTTTAGTACTACCCTGTAAAAGTTGAGCAAAACAAGTAATAAGTGATAAATCGTACATAAAACAGACAAATATGTCATTTATTTAACGAAATTCGGAGTCGTTTGCAAAATACCGCGAAAATTTTGAGTATGCTATTTTCTTATTTTTTAAGTACTACCGCTGTAAAAGTTGTAGCAAACAAGTAATAAGTGATAAATCGTACATAAAACAGCCAAATATGTCATTTATTTAACGTAATTCGGAGTCGTTTGCAAAATACCGCGATAATTTTGAGTTTGCTATTTTTCTTATTTTTTGAGTACTACCCTGTAAAAGTTGAGCAAAAACAAGTAATAAGTGATAAATCGTACATAAAACAGCCAAATATGTCATTTATTTAACGAAATTCGGAGTCGTTTGCAAAATACCGTGAAAATTTTGAGTTTGCTATTTTCTTATTTTTTTAGGACTACCCTGTAAAAGTTGAGCAAAACAAGTAATAAGTGATAAATCGTACATAAAACAGCCAAATATGTCATTTATTTAACGAAATTCGGAGTCGTTTGGCAAAATACCGTGAAAATTTGAGTTTGCTATTTATATTTTTTGAGTACTACCCTGTAAAAGTTGAGCAAAACAAGTAATAAGTGATATATCGTACATAAAACAGCCAAATATGTCATTTATTTAACGAAATTCGGAGTCGTTTGCAAAATACCGTGAAATTTTGAGTTTGCTATCTATATTTTTTTGTACTACCCTGTAAAAGTTGAGTAAAACAAGAAATAAGTGATATATCGTACATAAAAACAGCCAAATACGTCATTTATTTAACGAAATTCGGAGTCGTTTGCAAAATACCGTGAAAATTTTGAGTTTGCTATTTTATATTTTTTTAGTACTACCCTGTAAAAGTTGAGCAAAACAAGTAATAAGTGATAAATCGTACATAAAACAGCCAAATATGTCATTTATTTAACGAAATTCGGAGTCGTTTGCAAAATACCGTGAAAATTTTGAGTTTGCTATTTTATATTTTTTTAGTACTACCCTGTAAAAGTTGAGCAAAACAAGTAATAAGTGATAAATCGTACATAAAACAGCCAATATGTCATTTATTTAACGAAATTCGGAGTCGTTTGCAAAATACCGCGAAATTTTGAGTATGCTATTTTTCTTATTTTTTGAGTACTACCCTGTAAAAGTTGAGCAAAACAAGTAATAAGTGATAAATCGTACATAAAACAGCCAAATATGTCATTTATTTAACGTAATTCGGAGTCGTTTGCAAATACCGCGAAAATTTTGAGTTTGCTATTTTTCTTATTTTTTGAGTACTACCTGTAAAAGTTGAGCACAACAAGTAATAAGTGATAAATCGTACATAAAAAAGCCAAATATGTCATTTATTTAACGAAATTCGGAGTCGTTTGCAAAATACCGTGAAAATTTTGAGTTTGCTATTTTATATTTTTTGAGTACTACCCTGTAAAAGTTGAGCAAAACAAGTAATAAGTGATAAATCGTACATAAAACAGCCAAATATGTCATTTATTTAACGAAATTCGGAGTCGTTTGCAAAATACCGTGAAAATTTTGAGTTTGCTATTTTATATTTTTTGAGTACTACCCTGTAAAAGTTGAGCAAAACAAGTAATAAGTGATAAATCGTACATAAAACAGCCAAATATGTCATTTATTTAACGAAATTCGGAGTCGTTTGCAAAATACCGTGAAATTTTGAGTTTGCTATTTTATATTTTTTTTAGTACTACCCTGTAAAAGTTGAGCAAAACAAGTAATAAGTGATAAATCGTACATAAAACAGCCAAATATGTCATTTATTTAACGAAATTCGGAGTCGTTTGCAAATACCGCGAAAATTTTGAGTTTGCTATTTTATATTTTTTGAGTACTACACCCTGTAAAAGTTGAGCAAAACAAGTAATAAGTGATATATCGTACATAAAACAGCCAAATATGTCATTTATTTAACGAAATTCGGAGTCGTTTGCAAAATACCGTGAAAATTTTGAGTTTGCTATTCTATATTTTTTTGTACTACCCTGTAAAAGTTGAGTAAAACAAGAAATAAGTGATATATCGTACATAAACAGCCAATATGTCATTTATTTAACGAAATTCGGAGTCGTTTGCAAAATACCGTGAAAATTTTGAGTTTGCTATTTTATATTTTTTGAGTACTACCCTGTAAAAGTTGAGCAAAAACAAGTAATAAGTGATATATCGTACATAAAACAGCCAAATATGTCATTTATTTAACGAAATTCGGAGTCGTTTGCAAAATACCGTGAAAATTTTGAGTTTGCTATTCTATATTTTTTTGTACTACCCTGTAAAAGTTGAGTAAAACAAGAAATAAGTGATATATCGTACATAAAAACAGCCAAATATGTCATTTATTAACGAAATTCGGAGTCGTTTGCAAAATACCGTGAAAATTTTGAGTTTGCTATTTTATATTTTTTGAGTACTACCCTGTAAAAGTTGAGCAAAACAAGTAATAAGTGAAAATCGTACATAAAACAGCCAAATATGTCATTTATTTAACGAAATTCGGAGTCGTTTGCAAAATACCGTGAAAATTTTGAGTTTGCTATTTTATATTTTTTGAGTACTACCCTGTAAAAGTTGAGCAAAACAAGTCATAAGTGATAAATCGTACATAAAACAGCCAAATATGTCATTTATTTAACGAAATTCGGAGTCGTTTGCAAAATACCGCGAAAATTTTGAGTATGCTATTTTTCTTATTTTTTGAGTACTACCCTGTAAAAGTTGAGCAAAACAAGTAATAAGTGATAAATCGTACATAAAACAGCCAAATATGTCATTTATTTAACGTAATTCGAGTCGTTTGCAAAATACCGCGAAAATTTTGAGTTTGCTATTTTTCTTATTTTTTGAGTACTACCCTGTAAAAGTTGAGCAAAACAAGTAATAAGTGATAAATCGTACATAAAAAAGCCAAATATGTCATTTATTTACGAAATTCGAGTCGTTTGCAAAATACCGTGAAAATTTTGAGTTTGCTATTTTATATTTTTTGAGTACTACCCTGTAAAAGTTGAGCAAAACAAGTAATAAGTGATAAATCGTACATAAAACAGCAAATATGTCATTTATTTAACGAAATTCGGAGTCGTTTGCAAAATACCGTGAAAATTTTGAGTTTGCTATTTTATATTTTTTGAGTACTACCCTGTAAAAGTTGAGCAAAACAAGTAATAAGTGATAAATCGTACATAAAACAGCCAAATATGTCATTTATTTAACGAAATTCGGAGTCGTTTGCAAAATACCGTGAAAATTTTGAGTTTGCTATTTTATTTTTTTTTTAGTACTACCCTGTAAAAGTTGAGCAAAACAAGTAATAAGTGATATATCGTACATAAAACAGCCAAATATGTCATTTATTTAACGAAATTCGGAGTCGTTTGCAAAATACCGTGAAAATTTTGAGTTTGCTATTTTATATTTTTTGAGTACAACCCTGTAAAAGTTGAGCAAAACAAGTAATAAGTGATAAATCGTACATAAAACAGCCAAATATGTCATTTATTTAACGAAATTCGGAGTCGTTTGCAAAATACCGTGAAAATTTTGAGTTTGCTATTTTATATTTTTGAGTACTACCCTGTAAAAGTTGAGCAAAACAAGTAATAAGTGATAAATCGTACATAAAACAGCCAAATATGTCATTTATTTAACGAAATTCGGAGTCGTTTGCAAAATACCGTGAAAATTTTGAGTTGCTATTTAATTTTTTTTAGTACTACCCTGTAAAAGTTGAGCAAAACAAGTAATAAGTGATATATCGTACATAAAACAGCCAAATATGTCATTTATTTAACGAAATTCGGAGTCGTTTGCAAAATACCGTGAAAATTTTGAGTTTGCTATTCTATATTTTTTTGTACTACCCTGTAAAAGTTGAGTAAAACAAGAAATAAGTGATAAATCGTACATAAAACAGCCAAATATGTCATTTATTTAACGAAATTCGGAGTCGTTTGCAAAATACCGTGAAAATTTTGAGTTTGCTATTTTATATTTTTTTAGTACTACCCTGTAAAAGTTGAGCAAAACAAGTAATAAGTGATAAATCGTACATAAAACAGCCAAATATGTCATTTATTTAACGAAATTCGGAGTCGTTTGCAAAATACCGCGAAAATTTTGAGTATGCTATTTTTCTTATTTTTGAGTACTACCCTGTAAAAGTTGAGCAAAACAAGTAATAAGTGATAAATCGTACATAAAACAGCCAAATATGTCATTTATTTTAACGTAATTCGGAGTCGTTTGCAAAATACCGTGAAAATTTTGAGTTTGCTATTTTATATTTTTTGAGTACTACCCTGTAAAAGTTGAGCAAAACAAGTAATAAGTGATAAATCGTACATAAAACAGCCAAATATGTCATTTATTTAACGAAATTCGGAGTCGTTTGCAAAATACCGCGAAAATTTTGAGTTTGCTCTTTTTCTTATTTTTTGAGTACTACCCTGTAAAAGTTGAGCAAAACAAGTAATAAGTGATAAATCGTACATAAAACAGCCAAATATGTCATTTATTTAACGAAATTCGGAGTCGTTTGCAAAATACCGTGAAAATTTTGAGTTTGCTATTTTATATTTTTTGAGTACTACCCTGTAAAAGTTGAGCAAAACAAGTCATAAGTGATAAATCGTACATAAACAGCCAAATATGTCATTTATTTAACGAAATTCGGAGTCGTTTGCAAAATACCGTGAAAATTTTGAGTTTGCTATTTTATATTTTTTAGTACTACCCTGTAAAAGTTGAGCAAAACAAGTAATAAGTGATAAATCGTACATAAAACAGCCAAATATGTCATTTATTTAACGAAATTCGGAGTCGTTTGCAAATACCGCGAAAATTTTGAGTATGCTATTTTTATTATTTTTTGAGTACTACCCTGTAAAAGTTGAGCAAAACAAGTAATAAGTGATAAATCGTACATAAAACAGCCAAATATGTCATTTATTTAACGAAATTCGGAGTCGTTTGCAAAATACGTGAAAATTTTGAGTTTGCTATTTTATATTTTTTTAGTACTACCCTGTAAAAGTTGAGCAAAACAAGTAATAAGTGATAAATCGTACATAAAACAGCCAAATATGTCATTTATTTAACGAAATTCGGAGTCGTTTGCAAATACCGCGAAAATTTTGAGTATGCTATTTTTCTTATTTTTTGAGTACTACCCTGTAAAAGTTGAGCAAAACAAGTAATAAGTGATAAATCGTACATAAAACAGCCAAATATGTCATTTATTTAACGAAATTCGGAGTCGTTTGCAAAATACCGCGAAAATTTTGAGTTTGCTCTTTTTCTTATTTTTTGAGTACTACCCTGTAAAAGTTGAGCAAAACAAGTAATGAGTGATATATCGTACATAAAACAGCCAAATATGTCATTTATTTAACGAAATTCGAGTCGTTTGCAAAATACCGTGAAAATTTTGAGTTTGCTATTTTATATTTTTTGAGTACTACCCTGTAAAAGTTGAGCAAAACAAGTAATAAGTGATAAATCGTACATAAAACAGCCAAATATGTCATTTATTTAACGAAATTCGGAGTCGTTTGCAAAATACCGTGAAAATTTTGAGTTTGCTATTTTATATTTTTTTAGTACTACCCTGTAAAAGTTGAACAAAACAAGTAATAAGTGATAAATCGTACATAAAACAGCCAAATATGTCATTTATTTAACGAAATTCGGAGTCGTTTGCAAAATACCGCGAAAATTTTGAGTTTGCTCTTTTTCTTATTTTTTGAGTACTACCCTGTAAAAGTTGAGCAAAACAAGTAATAAGTGATAAATCGTACATAAAACAGCCAAATATGTCATTTATTTACCGAAATTCGGAGTCGTTTGCAAAATACCGCGAAAATTTTGAGTATGCTATTTTTATTATTTTTTGAGTACTACCCTGTAAAAGTTGAGCAAAACAAGTAATAAGTGATAAATCGTACATAAAACAGCCAAATATGTCATTTATTTAACGAAATTCGGAGTCGTTTGCAAAATACCGTGAAAATTTTGAGTTTGCTATTCTATATTTTTTTAGTACTACCCTGTAAAAGTTGAGCAAAACAAGTAATAAGTGATAAATCGTACATAAAACAGCCAAATATGTCATTTATTTAACGAAATTCGAGTCGTTTGCAAAATACCGCGAAAATTTTGAGTATGCTATTTTTCTTATTTTTTGAGTACTACCCTGTAAAAGTTGAGCAAAACAAGTAATAAGTGATAAATCGTACATAAAACAGCCAAATATGTCATTTATTTAACGAAATTCGGAGTCGTTTGCAAAATACCGCGAAAATTTTGAGTTTGCTCTTTTCTTATTTTTTGAGTACTACCCTGTAAAAGTTGAGCAAAACAAGTAATAAGTGATATATCGTACATAAAACAGCCAAATATGTCATTTATTTAACGAAATTCGGAGTCGTTTGCAAAATACCGTGAAAATTTTGAGTTTGCTATTTTATATTTTTTGAGTACTACCCTGTAAAAGTTGAGCAAAACAAGTAATAAGTGATAAATCGTACATAAAACAGCCAAATATGTCATTTATTTAACGAAATTCGGAGTCGTTTGCAAAATACCGCGAAAATTTGAGTATGCTATTTTTCTTATTTTTTGAGTACTACCCTGTAAAAGTTGAACAAAACAAGTAATAAGTGATAAATCGTACATAAACAGCCAAATATGTCATTTATTTAACGAAATTCGGAGTCGTTTGCAAAATACCGCGAAAATTTTGAGTTTGCTCTTTTTCTTATTTTTGAGTACTACCCTGTAAAAGTTGAGCAAAACAAGTAATAAGTGATAAATCGTACATAAAACAGCCAAATATGTCATTTATTTAACGAATTCGGAGTCGTTTGCAAAATACCGTGAAATTTTGAGTTTGCTATTTATATTTTTTGAGTACTACCCTGTAAAAGTTGAGCAAAACAAGTAATAAGTGATAAATCGTACATAAAACAGCCAAATATGTCATTTATTTAACGAAATTCGGAGTCGTTTGCAAAATACCGCGAAAATTTTGGTTCACGTTAATAAGAGCGCGTACGAAAGAGCGCGCACAAAAGAGCGTGCACAAAAGAACGCGCACAAAAGAGCGCGCATTCGTTAGAGCGCGCATTCATAAGAGCGCGCGTCAACTTTTTTACAGTGCTGAAAAAAAAACCAAAACAATTAAAAATGCTAATATATTGTTGAATTTAAATAATTAAATATAAAAATGCTTTATTGTCACTATGAATAAAGTGGTCAAATATAAAAAATGTATTTTAAGACTAAATAAATAAAAAAATAAATTGTGATAAAACTTACATTTAAATTTGGAATGTAAGATTAAGCGCCAAATTTGGGTGGTTTTCGTATTCATCACCTATGGCTTTGATGCGAAATATTGCTACAGTAACAACAGTATCAACATATTTTGAAAATAATAAAGAAAAATATTAAGACTAAATAAATAAATTTATAAAAAAATTTATTTATTTAGTCTTAAAATTTTTCTTTATTTATTTTAGTCTTAAAAATACATTTTTTATATTTTGATCACTTTATTTATAGTGACAATAAAGCATTTTTTATATTTAACTAGCTGGTATTGCCCGGCTTTGCACGGCGGTAAAATAAAGTTGTGAATATAATGAAACCCCGTTTATGCTAATTTTTAAAGTCCCGACAATATTTAGTTTTTATATTTATTTAAAACCTCCGATTTGCCTTTTCCCATTAAAAATAAACATAAAGTAATAAATTCCATAGCCTGTTGATGTATTGTTAATGCAATTCAAAATTCTATTTCAGGGATGAAAATAAAGTTTTATCAGAGAGCCTATATTTTGTTTTACGTATATGTTCACTTTCTAAAGAGCCTATTTTTAAAAAATCAAAGCATTTATAACAATTAATAGAAGATTATTTTTCTCTAGTTTTTACGTGCATGCGTACCTGAACCAAACAAAAACTACCTATTGTAAAATTCAGCTGCATTTCTCTTTACAGTTTAAAAAACAATTAAAAATAATTAGCAACAAAACAAATTTTGTTTTTGTTTTGTAGTTTCTGCAGGTATATCGGTAGCCCGCAATAAAATTTTGTTAAACATCTCAAATCGGAAAAAACGCCGTCGTTTTGTTGTCTAAAATCAAAATTAATTTACCAGTATAACGATTTCTTTTAAATATCTAGAGTAATTAAAAAAGGTATAAAAAAATTAATAATTTAATTTTTACGGTTTCATTGTTTAAGCAAATTGAACTTGCCGTAATAATTTTAAATAACCTTTTAAAACATAACATAAATATTTTCAGGACAATAACATTTTCTTGTATTTATAATTTGACAAATATTTCAAATAATTTGAATGATTGATCCTCCTTTTTTTAAATTATTTATTTAATTTGCAAAATACAATTAAGGATTTATATGATTCAAAAGCATATTTAACATTTTTAAACAGTTGTATTTTAAATTTTTAACAGTTGTATTTTAAATTAAGCGCTTTTATTTTTCTAGTAAACAAATCTTTGCTAAACAATTCATATACTCAATCCATTTTAATTTTTTAATAGTACTTTTTCAAAAAAGAAAAAAGAGGGAGTGAGTTGTCATTATTATTTACATATAATCTAGTTTAGTTTCTTCCCACTCTACCTAAAAAGTATCAATTTTTTCCCTTATGCAAATAGTGCCAACATAATAATACACATATAGTTTTTTTCGCAGTTCAATTCATTTTAAAAATTGTTACTTAGTTAAAACGTTAGTATTTATTTAATAATTTAGTTTTGTTAGTGGTGAAAAGAATAGTGTTGTTAGTTTCAAAAAATTATTTTTATTATTTTTTTGTTAAAATTGTTTTATTAAATAGAAATTGTAACTAATTTTAAAAGTGTAATTATTAAATAATATTCATTCATATGAATCATTGAAACAAAGAGAATTTCTAGTGATAGGTATGTATGTATATGTGTTATTGTATTTTTGTTAAAAAACGTAATAAATTTTAATTTTAGGATCTGCTATAATAAAATGGCGTTACATAAAAGGTATTTCAATAGTACATTTTCAAAATAGAAAAGGAGAATAGAGAATAGAGAGTGAGTTGGAATTATTATAATATAGTTTAGTTTCTTCTCCCTCTACCTAAATAGTGTCAATTTTTTCCGCTTCTACAAAAATTTTTCCACCTCTACAAAATGTTACAGAAACACACGAAAAAATCGGACTTTACTTTATATATTAGATTATTTAAATTAACAATATATTAGCATTTTTAATTGTTTTGTTTTTTTTTTCAGCACTGTAAAAAAAGTTGACGCGCGCTCTTATGAAGCGCGCTCTTACGAACGAGCGCTCTATGAATGCGCGCTCTATGAATGCGCGCTCTAATGAATGCGCGCTCTTTTGAGACGCGCTCTTTTGTGCGCGCTCTTTTGAAGCGCGCTCTTTCGTGCGCGCTCTTAACGATGAATACCAAAATTTTGAGTTTGCTATTTTTCTTATTTTTTTAGTACTACCCTGTAAAAGTTGAGCAAAACAAGTAATAAGTGATAAATCGTACATAAAACAGCCAAATATGTCATTTATTTAACGAAATTCGGAGTCGTTTGCAAAATACCGCGAAAATTTTGAGTTTGCTATTTTATATTTTTTAGTACTACCCTGTAAAAGTTGAGCAAAACAAGTAATAAGTGATAAATCGTACATAAAACAGCCATTTTTCTTATTTTTTTGAGTACTACCCTGTAAAAGGTTGGCAAAACAAGTAATAAGTGATAAATCGTACATAAAACAGCCAAATATGTCATTTATTTAACGTAATTCGGAGTCGTTTGCAAAATACCGTGAAAATTTTGAGTTTGCTATTTTATATTTTTGAGTACTACCCTGTAAAAGTTGAGCAAAACAAGTAATAAGTGATAAATCGTACATAAAACAGCCAAATATGTCATTTATTTAACGAAATTCGGAGTCGTTTGCAAAATACCGTGAAAATTTTGAGTTTGCTATTTTATATTTTTTGAGTACTACCCTGTAAAAGTTGAGCAAAACAAGTAATAAGTGATAAATCGTACATAAAACAGCCAAATATGTCATTTATTTAACGAAATTCGGAGTCGTTTGCAAAATACCGTGAAAATTTTGAGTATGCTATTTTTCTTATTTTTTGAGTACTACCCTGTAAAAGTTGAACAAAACAAGTAATAAGTGATAAATCGTACATAAAACAGCCAAATATGTCATTTATTTAACGAAATTCGGAGTCGTTTGCAAAATACCGCGAAAATTTTGAGTTTGCTCTTTTTCTTATTTTTGAGTACTACCCTGTAAAAGTTGAGCAAAACAAGTAATAAGTGATATATCGTACATAAAACAGCCAAATATGTCATTTATTTAACGAAATTCGGAGTCGTTTGCAAAATACCGTGAAAATTTTGAGTTTGCTATTTTATATTTTTGAGTACTACCCTGTAAAAGTTGAGCAAAACAAGTAATAAGTGATAAATCGTACATAAAACAGCCAAATATGTCATTTATTTAACGAAATTCGGAGTCGTTTGCAAAATACCGCGAAAATTTTGAGTATGCTATTTTTCTTATTTTTTGAGTGAGTACTACCCTGTAAAAGTTGATCAAAACAAGTAATAAGTGATAAATCGTACATAAAACAGCCAAATATGTCATTTATTTAACGAAATTCGGAGTCGTTTGCAAAATACCGCGAAAATTTTGAGTTTGCTATTTTTCTTATTTTTTGAGTACTACCCTGTAAAAGTTGAGCAAAACAAGAAATAAGTGATAAATCGTACATAAAACAGCCAAATATGTCATTTATTTAACGAAATTCGGAGTCGTTTGCAAAATACCGCGAAAATTTTGAGTTTGCTATTTTTCTTATTTTTTGAGTACTACCCTGTAAAAGTTGATCAAAACAAGTAATAAGTGAAAAATCGTACATAAAACAGCCAAATATGTCATTTATTTAACGAAATTCGGAGTCGTTTGCAAAATACCGCGAAAATTTTGAGTTTGCTATTTTTCTTATTTTTTGAGTACTACCCTGTAAAAGTTGAGCAAAACAAGAAATAAGTGATAAATCGTACATAAAACAGCCAAATATGTCATTTATTTAACGGAATTCGGAGTCGTTTGCAAAATACCGTGAAAATTTTGAGTTTGCTATTTTATATTTTTTTAGTACTACCCTGTAAAAGTTGAGCAAAACAAGAAATAAGTGATAAATCGTACATAAAACAGCCAAATATGTCATTTATTTAACGAAATTCGGAGTCGTTTGCAAAATACCGCGAAAATTTTGAGTTTGCTATTTTTCTTATTTTTTGAGTACTACCCTGTAAAAGTTGATCAAAACAAGTAATAAGTGATAAATCGTACATAAAACAGCCAAATATGTCATTTATTTAACGAAATTCGGAGTCGTTTGCAAAATACCGCGAAAATTTTAAGTTTGCTTTTTTTCTTATTTTTTGAGTACTACCCTGTAAAAGTTGAGCAAAACAAGTAATAAATGATAAATCGTACATAAAACAGCCAAATATGTCATTTATTTAACGAAATTCGGAGTAATTTGCAAAATAGCGCGAAAATTTTGAGTTTGCTATTTTATATTTTTTTAGTACTACCCTGTAAAAGTTGATCAAAACAAGTAATAAGTGATAAATCGTACATAAAACAGCCAAATATGTCATTTATTTAACGAAATTCGGAGTCGTTTGCAAAATACCGCGAAAATTTTAAGTTTGCTTTTTTTCTTATTTTTTGAGTACTACCCTGTAAAAGTTGAGCAAAACAAGTAATAAGTGATAAATCGTACATAAAACAGCCAAATATGTCATTTATTTAACGAAATTCGGAGTAATTTGCAAAATAGCGCGAAAATTTTGAGTTTGCTATTTTATATTTTTTTAGTACTACTCTGTAAAAGTTGAGCAAAACAAGAAATAAGTGATAAATCGTACATAAAACAGCCAAATATGTCACTTATTTAACGGAATTCGGAGTCGTTTGCAAAATACCGTGAAAATTTTGAGTTTGCTATTTTATATTTTTTTAGTACTACCCTGTAAAAGTTGAGCAAAACAAGAAATAAGTGATAAACCGTACATAAAACAGCCAAATATGTCATTTATTTAACGAAATTCGGAGTCGTTTGCAAAATACCGTGAAAATTTTGAGTTTGCTATTTTATATTTTTTGAGTACTACCCTGTAAAAGTTGATTAAAACAAGAAATAAGTGATAAATCGTACATAAAACAACCAAATATGTCATTTATTTAACGAAATTCGGAGTAATTTGCAAAATAGCGCGAAAATTTTGGGTTTGCTATTTTATATTTTTTTAGTACTACCCTGTAAAAGTTGATCAAAACAAGTAATAAGTGATAAATCGTACATAAAACAGCCAAATATGTCATTTATTTAACGAAATTCGGAGTCGTTTGCAAAATACCGCGAAAATTTTGAGTTTGCTATTTTATATTTTTTGAGTACTACCCTGTAAAAGTTGATTAAAACAAGAAATAAGTGATAAATCGTACATAAAACAGCCAAACATGTCATTTATTTAACGAAATTCGGAGTCGTTTGCAAAATACCGTGAAAATTTTGAATTTGCTATTTTATATTTTTTTAGTACTACCCTGTAAAAGTTGATCAAAACAAGTAATAAGTGATAAATCGTACATAAAACAGCCAAATATGTCATTTATTCAACGAAATTCGGAGTCGTTTGCAAAATACCGTGAAAATTTTAAGTTTGCATTTTTTCTTATTTTTTGAGTACTACCCTGTAAAAGTTGAGCAAAACAAGTAATAAGTGATAAATCGTACATAAAACAGCCAAATATGTCATTTATTTAACGAAATTCGGAGTCGTTTGCAAAATACTGCGAAAATTTTAAGTTTGCTTTTTTTCTTATTTTTTGAGTACTACCCTGTAAAAGTTGAGCAAAACAAGTAATAAGTGATAAATCGTACATAAAACAGCCAAATATGTTATTTATTTAACGAAATTCGGAGTCGTTTGCAAAATACCGCAAAAACTTTTAGTTTGCTATTTTTCTTATTATTTTAGTACTTACCCTCTAAAAGTTGATTAAAACAAGAAATAAGTGATAAATCGTACATAAAACAGCCAAATATGTCATTTATTTAACGAAATTCGGAGTCGTTTGCAAAATACCGCGAAAATTTTAAGTTTGCTATTTTTCTTATTTTTTGAGTACTACCATACAAAAGATGAACAAAACAAGTAACAAGTTATAAATCGTACATAAAACAGCCAAATATGTCATTTATTTAACGAAATTCGGAGTCGTTTGCAAAATACCGCGAAAATTTTGAGTTTGCTATTTTTCTTATTTTTTGAGTACTACCCTGTAAAAGTTGATCAAAACAAGTAATAAGTGATAAATCGTACATAAAACAGCCAAATATGTCATTTATTTAACGAAATTCGGAGTCGTTTGCAAAATACCGCGAAAATTTTGAGTTTGCTATTTTTCTTATTTTTTGAGTACTACCCTGTAAAAGTTGAGCAAAACAAGAAATAAGTGATAAATCGTACATAAAACAGCCAAATATGTCATTTATTTAACGGAATTCGGAGTCGTTTGCAAAATACCGCGAAAATTTTGAGTTTGCTATTTTTCTTATTTTTTGAGTACTACCCTGTAAAAGTTGATCAAAACAAGTAATAAGTGATAAATCGTACATAAAACAGCCAAATATGTCATTTATTTAACGAAATTCGGAGTCGTTTGCAAAATACCGCGAAAATTTTGAGTTTGCTATTTTTCTTATTTTTTGAGTACTACCCTGTAAAAGTTGAGCAAAACAAGAAATAAGTGATAAATCGTACATAAAACAGCCAAATATGTCATTTATTTAACGAAATTCGGAGTCGTTTGCAAAATAGCGCGAAAATTTTGAGTTTGCTATTTTTCTTATTTTTTGAGTACTACCCTGTAAAAGTTGATCAAAACAAGTAATAAGTGAAAAATCGTACATAAAACAGCCAAATATGTCATTTATTTAACGAAATTCGGAGTCGTTTGCAAAATACCGCGAAAATTTTGAGTTTGCTATTTTTCTTATTTTTTGAGTACTACCCTGTAAAAGTTGAGCAAAACAAGAAATAAGTGATAAATCGTACATAAAACAGCCAAATATGTCATTTATTTAACGGAATTCGGAGTCGTTTGCAAAATACCGTGAAAATTTTGAGTTTGATATTTTATATTTTTTTAGTACTACCCTGTAAAAGTTGAGCAAAACAAGAAATAAGTGATAAACCGTACATAAAACAGCCAAACATGTCATTTATTTAACGAAATTCGGAGTCGTTTGCAAAATACCGTGAAAATTTTGAATTTGCTATTTTATATTTTTTTAGTACTACCCTGTAAAAGTTGATCAAAACAAGTAATAAGTGATAAATCGTACATAAAACAGCCAAATATGTCATTTATTCAACGAAATTCGGAGTCGTTTGCAAAATACCGTGAAAATTTTAAGTTTGCATTTTTTCTTATTTTTTGAGTACTACCCTGTAAAAGTTGAGCAAAACAAGTAATAAGTGATAAATCGTACATAAAACAGCCAAATATGTCATTTATTTAACGAAATTCGGAGTCGTTTGCAAAATACTGCGAAAATTTTAAGTTTGCTTTTTTTCTTATTTTTTGAGTACTACCCTGTAAAAGTTGAGCAAAACAAGTAATAAGTGATAAATCGTACATAAAACAGCCAAATATGTTATTTATTTAACGAAATTCGGAGTCGTTTGCAAAATACCGCAAAAACTTTTAGTTTGCTATTTTTCTTATTATTTTAGTACTTACCCTCTAAAAGTTGATTAAAACAAGAAATAAGTGATAAATCGTACATAAAACAGCCAAATATGTCATTTATTTAACGAAATTCGGAGTCGTTTGCAAAATACCGCGAAAATTTTAAGTTTGCTATTTTTCTTATTTTTTGAGTACTACCATACAAAAGATGAACAAAACAAGTAACAAGTTATAAATCGTACATAAAACAGCCAAATATGTCATTTATTTAACGAAATTCGGAGTCGTTTGCAAAATACCGCGAAAATTTTGAGTTTGCTATTTTTCTTATTTTTTGAGTACTACCCTGTAAAAGTTGATCAAAACAAGTAATAAGTGATAAATCGTACATAAAACAGCCAAATATGTCATTTATTTAACGAAATTCGGAGTCGTTTGCAAAATACCGCGAAAATTTTGAGTTTGCTATTTTATATTTTTTTAGTACTACCCTGTAAAAGTTGATTAAAACAAGAAATAAGTGATAAATCGTACATAAAACAGCCAAATATGTCATTTATTTAACGAAATTCGGAGTCGTTTGCAAAATACCGCGAAAATTTTGAGTTTGCTATTTTTCTTATTTTTTGAGTACTACCCTGTAAAAGTTGAGCAAAACAAGAAATAAGTGATAAATCGTACATAAAACAGCCAAATATGTCATTTATTTAACGGAATTCGGAGTCGTTTGCAAAATACCGCGAAAATTTTGAGTTTGCTATTTTTCTTATTTTTTGAGTACTACCCTGTAAAAGTTGAGCAAAACAAGAAATAAGTGATAAATCGTACATAAAACAGCCAAATATGTCATTTATTTAACGAAATTCGGAGTCGTTTGCAAAATACCGCGAAAATTTTGAGTTTGCTATTTTTCTTATTTTTTGAGTACTACCCTGTAAAAGTTGATCAAAACAAGTAATAAGTGAAAAATCGTACATAAAACAGCCAAATATGTCATTTATTTAACGAAATTCGGAGTCGTTTGCAAAATACCGCGAAAATTTTGAGTTTGCTATTTTTCTTATTTTTTGAGTACTACCCTGTAAAAGTTGAGCAAAACAAGAAATAAGTGATAAATCGTACATAAAACAGCCAAATATGTCATTTATTTAACGGAATTCGGAGTCGTTTGCAAAATACCGTGAAAATTTTGAGTTTGATATTTTATATTTTTTTAGTACTACCCTGTAAAAGTTGAGCAAAACAAGAAATAAGTGATAAACCGTACATAAAACAGCCAAATATGTCATTTATTTAACGAAATTCGGAGTCGTTTGCAAAATACCGCGAAAATTTTGAGTTTGCTATTTTTCTTATTTTTTGAGTACTACCCTGTAAAAGTTGATCAAAACAAGTAATAAGTGATAAATCGTACATAAAACAGCCAAATATGTCATTTATTTAACGAAATTCGGAGTCGTTTGCAAAATACCGCGAAAATTTTAAGTTTGCTTTTTTTCTTATTTTTTGAGTACTACCCTGTAAAAGTTGAGCAAAACAAGTAATAAATAATAAATCGTACATAAAACAGCCAAATATGTCATTTATTTAACGAAATTCGGAGTAATTTGCAAAATAGCGCGAAAATTTTGAGTTTGCTATTTTATATTTTTTTAGTACTACCCTGTAAAAGTTGAGCAAAACAAGAAATAAGTGATAAACCGTACATAAAACAGCCAAATATGTCACTTATTTAACGAAATTCGGAGTAATTTGCAAAATACCGCGAAAATTTTGAGTTTGCTATTTTATATTTTTTGAGTACTACCCTGTAAAAGTTGATCAAAACAAGTAATAAGTGATAAATCGTACATAAAACAGCCAAATATGTTATTTATTTAACGAAATTCGGAGTCGTTTGCAAAATACCGTGAAAATTTTAAGTTTGCTTTTTTTCTTATTTTTTGAGTACTACCCTGTAAAAGTTGAGCAAAACAAGTAATAAGTGATAAATCGTACATAAAACAGCCAAATATGTCATTTATTTAACGCAATTCGGAGTCGTTTGCAAAATACCGCGAAAATTTTGAGTTTGCTATTTTATATTTTTTGAGTACTACCCTGTAAAAGTTGATCAAAACAAGTAATAAGTGATAAATCGTACATAAAACAGCCAAATATGTCATTTATTTAACGAAATTCGGAGTCGTTTGCAAAATACCGCGAAAATTTTGAGTTTGCTATTTTATATTTTTTTAGTACTACCCTGTAAAAGTTGATTAAAACAAGAAATAAGTGATAAATCGTACATAAAACAGCCAAATATGTCATTTATTTAACGAAATTCGGAGTCGTTTGCAAAATACCGCGAAAATTTTGAGTTTGCTATTTTTCTTATTTTTTGAGTACTACCCTGTAAAAGTTGAGCAAAACAAGAAATAAGTGATAAATCGTACATAAAACAGCCAAATATGTCATTTATTTAACGGAATTCGGAGTCGTTTGCAAAATACCGCGAAAATTTTGAGTTTGCTATTTTTCTTATTTTTTGAGTACTACCCTGTAAAAGTTGATCAAAACAAGTAATAAGTGATAAATCGTACATAAAACAGCCAAATATGTCATTTATTTAACGGAATTCGGAGTCGTTTGCAAAATACCGCGAAAATTTTGAGTTTGCTATTTTTCTTATTTTTTGAGTACTACCCTGTAAAAGTTGAGCAAAACAAGAAATAAGTGATAAATCGTACATAAAACAGCCAAATATGTCATTTATTTAACGAAATTCGGAGTCGTTTGCAAAATACCGCGAAAATTTTGAGTTTGCTATTTTTCTTATTTTTTGAGTACTACCCTGTAAAAGTTGATCAAAACAAGTAATAAGTGATAAATCGTACATAAAACAGCCAAATATGTCATTTATTTAACGAAATTCGGAGTCGTTTGCAAAATACCGCGAAAATTTTGAGTTTGCTATTTTTCTTATTTTTTGAGTACTACCCTGTAAAAGTTGAGCAAAACAAGAAATAAGTGATAAATCGTACATAAAACAGCCAAATATGTCATTTATTTAACGAAATTCGGAGTCGTTTGCAAAATACCGCGAAAATTTTGAGTTTGCTATTTTATATTTTTTTAGTACTACCCTGTAAAAGTTGAGCAAAACAAGAAATAAGTGATAAATCGTACATAAAACAGCCAAATATGTCATTTATTTAACGAAATTCGGAGTCGTTTGCAAAATACCGCGAAAATTTTGAGTTTGCTATTTTTCTTATTTTTTGAGTACTACCCTGTAAAAGTTGAGCAAAACAAGTAATAAGTGATAAATCGTACATAAAACAGCCAAATATGTCATTTATTTAACGAAATTCGGAGTCGTTTGCAAAATACCGCGAAAATTTTGAGTTTGCTATTTTTCTTATTTTTTGAGTACTACCCTGTAAAAGTTGAGCAAAACAAGTAATAAGTGATAAATCGTACATAAAACAGCCAAATATGTCATTTATTTAACGAAATTCGGAGTCGTTTGCAAAATACCGCGAAATTTTTAAGTTTGCTTTTTTTCTTATTTTTTGAGTACTACCCTGTAAAAGTTGAGCAAAACAAGTAATAAATAATAAATCGTACATAAAACAGCCAAATATGTCATTTATTTAACGAAATTCGGAGTAATTTGCAAAATAGCGCGAAAATTTTGAGTTTGCTATTTTATATTATTTTAGTACTACCCTGTAAAAGTTGATCAAAACAAGTAATAAGTGATAAATCGTACATAAAACAGCCAAATATGTCATTTATTTAACGAAATTCGGAGTCGTTTGCAAAATACCGCGAAAATTTTAAGTTTGCTTTTTTTCTTATTTTTTGAGTACTACCCTGTAAAAGTTGAGCAAAACAAGTAATAAGTGATAAATCGTACATAAAACAGCCAAATATGTCATTTATTTAACGAAATTCGGAGTAATTTGCAAAATAGCGCGAAAATTTTGAGTTTGCTATTTTATATTTTTTTAGTACTACCCTGTAAAAGTTGAGCAAAACAAGAAATAAGTGATAAATCGTACATAAAACAGCCAAATATGTCACTTATTTAACGGAATTCGGAGTCGTTTGCAAAATACCGTGAAAATTTTGAGTTTGCTATTTTATATTTTTTTAGTACTACCCTGTAAAAGTTGAGCAAAACAAGAAATAAGTGATAAACCGTACATAAAACAGCCAAATATGTCATTTATTTAACGAAATTCGGAGTCGTTTGCAAAATACCGCGAAAATTTTGAGTTTGCTATTTTATATTTTTTGAGTACTACCCTGTAAAAGTTGATCAAAACAAGTAATAAGTGATAAATCGTACATAAAACAGCCAAATATGTTATTTATTTAACGAAATTCGGAGTCGTTTGCAAAATACCGTGAAAATTTTAAGTTTGCTTTTTTTCTTATTTTTTGAGTACTACCCTGTAAAAGTTGAGCAAAACAAGTAATAAGTGATAAATCGTACATAAAACAGCCAAATATGTCATTTATTTAACGCAATTCGGAGTCGTTTGCAAAATACCGCGAAAATTTTGAGTTTGCTATTTTATATTTTTTGAGTACTACCCTGTAAAAGTTGATCAAAACAAGTAATAAGTGATAAATCGTACATAAAACAGCCAAATATGTCATTTATTTAACGAAATTCGGAGTCGTTTGCAAAATACCGCGAAAATTTTGAGTTTGCTATTTTATATTTTTTTAGTACTACCCTGTAAAAGTTGATTAAAACAAGAAATAAGTGATAAATCGTACATAAAACAGCCAAATATGTCATTTATTTAACGAAATTCGGAGTCGTTTGCAAAATACCGCGAAAATTTTGAGTTTGCTATTTTTCTTATTTTTTGAGTACTACCCTGTAAAAGTTGAGCAAAACAAGAAATAAGTGATAAATCGTACATAAAACAGCCAAATATGTCATTTATTTAAAAATTTTGAGTTTGCTATTTTTCTTATTTTTTGAGTACTACCCTGTAAAAGTTGATCAAAACAAGTAATAAGTGATAAATCGTACATAAAACAGCCAAATATGTCATTTATTTAACGAAATTCGGAGTCGTTTGCAAAATACCGCGAAAATTTTGAGTTTGCTATTTTTCTTATTTTTTGAGTACTACCCTGTAAAAGTTGAGCAAAACAAGAAATAAGTGATAAATCGTACATAAAACAGCCAAATATGTCATTTATTTAACGGAATTCGGAGTCGTTTGCAAAATACCGTGAAAATTTTGAGTTTGCTATTTTATATTTTTTTAGTACTACCCTGTAAAAGTTGAGCAAAACAAGTAATAAGTGATAAATCGTACATAAAACAGCCAAATATGTCATTTATTTAACGAAATTCGGAGTCGTTTGCAAAATACCGCGAAAATTTTAAGTTTGCTTTTTTTCTTATTTTTTGAGTACTACCCTGTAAAAGTTGAGCAAAACAAGTAATAAGTGATAAATCGTACATAAAACAGCCAAATATGTCATTTATTTAACGAAATTCGGAGTCGTTTGCAAAATACCGCGAAAATTTTGAGTTTGCTATTTTTCTTATTTTTTGAGTACTACCCTGTAAAAGTTGAGCAAAACAAGAAATAAGTGATAAATCGTACATAAAACAGCCAAATATGTCATTTATTTAACGGAATTCGGAGTCGTTTGCAAAATACCATGAAAATTTTGAGTTTGCTATTTTTCTTATTTTTTTAGTACTACCCTGTAAAAGTTGATTAAAACAAGAAATAAGTGATCAATCGTACATAAAACAGCCAAATATGTCATTTATTTAACGAAATTCGGAGTCGTTTGCAAAATACCGCGAAAATTTTGAGTTTGCTATTTTTCTTATTTTTTGAGTACTACCCTGTAAAAGTTGAGCAAAACAAGAAATAAGTGATAAATCGTACATAAAACAGCCAAATATGTCATTTATTTAACGAAATTCGGAGTCGTTTGCAAAATACCGCGAAAATTTTGAGTTTGCTATTTTTCTTATTTTTTGAGTACTACCCTGTAAAAGTTGAGCAAAACAAGTAATAAGTGATAAATCGTACATAAAACAGCCAAACATATCATTTATTTAACGAAATTCGGAGTCGTTTGCAAAATACCGTGAAAATTTTGAGTTTGCTATTTTATATTATTTTAGTACTACCCTGTAAAAGTTGAGCAAAACAAGAAATAAGTGATAAATCGTACATAAAACAGCCAAACATATCATTTATTTAACGAAATTCGGAGTAGTTTGCAAAATACCGTGAAAATTTTGAGTTTGCTATTTTATATTATTTTAGTACTACCCTGTAAAAGTTGAGCAAAACAAGAAATAAGTGATAAATCGTACATAAAACAGCCAAATATGTCATTTATTTAACGAAATTCGGAGTCGTTTGCAAAATACCGTGAAAATTTTGAGTTTGCTATTTTATATTTTTTTAGTACTACCCTGTAAAAGTTGATTAAAACAAGAAATAAGTGATAAATCGTACATAAAACAGCCAAATATGTCATTTATTTAACGAAATTCGGAGTCGTTTGCAAAATACCGCGAAAATTTTGAGTTTGCTATTTTATATTTTTTTAGTACTACCCTGTAAAAGTTGATCAAAACAAGTAATAAGTGATAAATCGTACATAAAACAGCCAAATATGTCATTTATTTAACGAAATTCGGAGTCGTTTGCAAAATACCGTGAAAATTTTGAGTTTGCTATTTTATATTTTTTTAGTACTACCCTGTAAAAGTTGATCAAAACAAGTAATAAGTGATAAATCGTACATAAAACAGCCAAATATGTCATTTATTTAACGAAATTCGGAGTCGTTTGCAAAATACCGCGAAAATTTTGAGTTTGCAATTTTATATTTTTTTAGTACTACCCTGTAAAAGTTGATTAAAACAAGAAATAAGTGATCAATCGTACATAAAACAGCCAAATATGTCATTTATTTAACGAAATTCGGAGTCGTTTGCAAAATACCGCGAAAATTTTGAGTTTGCTATTTTTCTTATTTTTTGAGTACTACCCTGTAAAAGTTGAGCAAAACAAGAAATAAGTGATAAATCGTACATAAAACAGCCAAATATGTCATTTATTTAACGAAATTCGGAGTCGTTTGCAAAATACCGCGAAAATTTTGAGTTTGCTATTTTTCTTATTTTTTGAGTACTACCCTGTAAAAGTTGAGCAAAACAAGTAATAAGTGATAAATCGTACATAAAACAGCCAAACATATCATTTATTTAACGAAATTCGGAGTCGTTTGCAAAATACCGTGAAAATTTTGAGTTTGCTATTTTATATTTTTTTAGTACTACCCTGTAAAAGTTGATCAAAACAAGTAATAAGTGATAAATCGTACATAAAACAGCCAAATATGTCATTTATTTAGCGAAATTCGGAGTCGTTTGCAAAATACCGTGAAAATTTTGAGTTTGCTATTTTTCTTATTTTTTGAGTACTACCCTGTAAAAGTTGATCAAAACAAGTAATAAGTGATAAATCGTACATAAAACAGCCAAATATGTCATTTATTTAACGAAATTCGGAGTCGTTTGCAAAATACCGCGAAAATTTTTAGTTTGCTATTTTTCTTATTTTTTGAGTACTACCCTGTAAAAGTTGAGCAAAACAAGAAATAAGTGATAAATCGTACATAAAACAGCCAAATATGTCATTTATTTAACGAAATTCGGAGTCGTTTGCAAAATACCGTGAAAATTTTGAGTTTGCTTTTTTTCTTATTTTTTGAGTACTACCCTGTAAAAGTTGAGCAAAACAAGTAATAAGTGATAAATCGTACATAAAACAGCCAAATATGTCATTTATTTAACGAAATTCGGAGTCGTTTGCAAAATACCGCGAAAATTTTAAGTTGGCTTTTTTTCTTATTTTTTGAGTACTACCCTGTAAAAGTTGAGCAAAACAAGTAATAAGTGATAAATCGTACATAAAACAGCCAAATATGTCATTTATTTAACGAAATTCGGAGTCGTTTGCAAAATACCGCGAAAATTTTGAGTTTGCTATTTTTCTTATTTTTTGAGTGCTACCCTGTAAAAGTTGAGCAAAACAAGAAATAAGTGATAAATCGTACATAAAACAGCCAAATATGTCATTTATTTAACGGAATTCGGAGTCGTTTGCAAAATACCGTGAAAATTTTGAGTTTGCTATTTTATATTTTTTTAGTATTACCCTGTAAAAGTTGAGCAAAACAAGAAATAAGTGATAAACCGTACATAAAACAGCCAAATATGTCATTTATTTAACGAAATTCGGAGTCGTTTGCAAAATACCGCGAAAATTTTGAGTTTGCTATTTTATATTCTTTTAGTACTACCCTGTAAAAGTTGATCAAAACAAGTAATAAGTGATAAATCGTACATAAAACAGCCAAATATGTCATTTATTTAACGAAATTCGGAGTCGTTTGCAAAATACCGTGAAAATTTTGAGTTTGCTATTTTATATTTTTTTAGTACTACCCTGTAAAAGTTGATTAAAACAAGAAATAAGTGATAAATCGTACATAAAACAGCCAAATATGTCATTTATTTAACGAAATTCGGAGTCGTTTGCAAAATACCGCGAAAATTTTGAGTTTGCTATTTTTCTTATTTTTTGAGTACTACCCTGTAAAAGTTGATCAAAACAAGTAATAAGTGATAAATCGTACATAAAACAGCCAAATATGTCATTTATTTAACGAAATTCGGAGTCGTTTGCAAAATACCGCGAAAATTTTAAGTTTGCTTTTTTTCTTATTTTTTAGTACTACCCTGTAAAAGTTGAGCAAAACAAGTAATAAATGATAAATCGTACATAAAACAGCCAAATATGTCATTTATTTAACGAAATTCGGAGTAATTTACAAAATAGCGCGAAAATTTTGAGTTTGCTATTTTATATTTTTTTAGTACTACCCTGTAAAAGTTGATCAAAACAAGTAATAAGTGATAAATCGTACATAAAACAGCCAAATATGTCATTTATTTAACGAAATTCGGAGTCGTTTGCAAAATACCGCGAAAATTTTAAGTTTGCTTTTTTTCTTATTTTTTGAGTACTACCCTGTAAAAGTTGAGCAAAACAAGTAATAAGTGATAAATCGTACATAAAACAGCCAAATATGTCATTTATTTAACGAAATTCGGAGTAATTTGCAAAATAGCGCGAAAATTTTGAGTTTGCTATTTTATATTTTTTTAGTACTACCCTGTAAAAGTTGAGCAAAACAAGAAATAAGTGATAAATCGTACATAAAACAGCCAAATATGTCACTTATTTAACGGAATTCGGAGTCGTTTGCAAAATACCGCGAAAATTTTGAGTTTGCTATTTTTCTTATTTTTTGAGTACTACCCTGTAAAAGTTGATCAAAACAAGTAATAAGTGATAAATCGTACATAAAACAGCCAAATATGTCATTTATTTAACGGAATTCGGAGTCGTTTGCAAAATACCGCGAAAATTTTGAGTTTGCTATTTTATATTTTTTTAGTACTACCCTGTAAAAGTTGAGCAAAACAAGAAATAAGTGATAAACCGTACATAAAACAGCCAAATATGTCATTTATTTAACGAAATTCAGAGTCGTTTGCAAAATACCGCGAAAATTTTGAGTTTGCTATTTTTCTTATTTTTTGAGTACTACCCTGTAAAAGTTGATCAAAACAAGTAATAAGTGATAAATCGTACATAAAACAGCCAAATATGTCATTTATTTAACGAAATTCGGAGTCGTTTGCAAAATACCGCGAAAATTTTAAGTTTGCTTTTTTTCTTATTTTTTGAGTACTACCCTGTAAAAGTTGAGCAAAACAAGTAATAAGTGATAAATCGTACATAAAACAGCCAAATATGTCATTTATTTAACGAAATTCGGAGTAATTTGCAAAATAGCGCGAAAATTTTGAGTTTGCTATTTTATATTTTTTGAGTACTACCCTGTAAAAGTTGATCAAAACAAGTAATAAGTGATAAATCGTACATAAAACAGCCAAATATGTTATTTATTTAACGAAATTCGGAGTCGTTTGCAAAATACCGTGAAAATTTTAAGTTTGCTTTTTTTCTTATTTTTTGAGTACTACCCTGTAAAAGTTGAGCAAAACAAGTAATAAGTGATAAATCGTACATAAAACAGCCAAATATGTCATTTATTTAACGCAATTCGGAGTCGTTTGCAAAATACCGCGAAAATTTTGAGTTTGCTATTTTATATTTTTTGAGTACTACCCTGTAAAAGTTGATCAAAACAAGTAATAAGTGATAAATCGTACATAAAACAGCCAAATATGTCATTTATTTAACGAAATTCGGAGTCGTTTGCAAAATACCGCGAAAATTTTGAGTTTGCTATTTTATATTTTTTTAGTACTACCCTGTAAAAGTTGATTAAAACAAGAAATAAGTGATAAATCGTACATAAAACAGCCAAATATGTCATTTATTTAACGAAATTCGGAGTCGTTTGCAAAATACCGCGAAAATTTTGAGTTTGCTATTTTTCTTATTTTTTGAGTACTACCCTGTAAAAGTTGAGCAAAACAAGAAATAAGTGATAAATCGTACATAAAACAGCCAAATATGTCATTTATTTAACGGAATTCGGAGTCGTTTGCAAAATACCGCGAAAATTTTGAGTTTGCTATTTTTCTTATTTTTTGAGTACTACCCTGTAAAAGTTGATCAAAACAAGTAATAAGTGATAAATCGTACATAAAACAGCCAAATATGTCATTTATTTAACGAAATTCGGAGTCGTTTGCAAAATACCGCGAAAATTTTGAGTTTGCTATTTTTCTTATTTTTTGAGTACTACCCTGTAAAAGTTGAGCAAAACAAGAAATAAGTGATAAATCGTACATAAAACAGCCAAATATGTCATTTATTTAACGGAATTCGGAGTCGTTTGCAAAATACCGTGAAAATTTTGAGTTTGCTATTTTATATTTTTTTAGTACTACCCTGTAAAAGTTGAGCAAAACAAGTAATAAGTGATAAATCGTACATAAAACAGCCAAATATGTCATTTATTTAACGAAATTCGGAGTCGTTTGCAAAATACCGCGAAAATTTTAAGTTTGCTTTTTTTCTTATTTTTTGAGTACTACCCTGTAAAAGTTGAGCAAAACAAGTAATAAGTGATAAATCGTACATAAAACAGCCAAATATGTCATTTATTTAACGAAATTCGGAGTCGTTTGCAAAATACCGCGAAAATTTTAAGTTTGCTTTTTTTCTTATTTTTTGAGTACTACCCTGTAAAAGTTGAGCAAAACAAGTAATAAGTGATAAATCGTACATAAAACAGCCAAATATGTCATTTATTTAACGAAATTCGGAGTCGTTTGCAAAATACCGTGAAAATTTTGAGTTTGCTATTTTATATTTTTTTAGTACTACCCTGTAAAAGTTGAGCAAAACAAGAAATAAGTGATAAATCGTACATAAAACAGCCAAATATGTCATTTATTTAACGAAATTCGGAGTCGTTTGCAAAATACCGCGAAAATTTTTAGTTTGCTATTTTTCTTATTTTTTGAGTACTACCCTGTAAAAGTTGAGCAAAACAAGAAATAAGTGATAAATCGTACATAAAACAGCCAAATATGTCATTTATTTAACGGAATTCGGAGTCGTTTGCAAAATACCGTGAAAATTTTGAGTTTGCTATTTTATATTTTTTAGTACTACCCTGTAAAAGTTGAGCAAAACAAGTAATAAGTGATAAATCGTACATAAAACAGCCAAATATGTCATTTATTTAACGAAATTCGGAGTCGTTTGCAAAATACCGCGAAAATTTTAAGTTTGCTTTTTTTCTTATTTTTTGAGTACTACCCTGTAAAAGTTGAGCAAAACAAGTAATAAGTGATAAATCGTACATAAAACAGCCAAATATGTCATTTATTTAACGAAATTCGGAGTCGTTTGCAAAATACCGCGAAAATTTTAAGTTTGCTTTTTTTCTTATTTTTTGAGTACTACCCTGTAAAAGTTGAGCAAAACAAGTAATAAGTGATAAATCGTACATAAAACAGCCAAATATGTCATTTATTTAACGAAATTCGGAGTCGTTTGCAAAATACCGCGAAAATTTTAAGTTTGCTTTTTTTCTTATTTTTTGAGTACTACCCTGTAAAAGTTGAGCAAAACAAGTAATAAGTGATAAATCGTACATAAAACAGCCAAATATGTCATTTATTTAACGAAATTCGGAGTCGTTTGCAAAATACCGCGAAAATTTTAAGTTTGCTTTTTTTCTTATTTTTTGAGTACTACCCTGTAAAAGTTGAGCAAAACAAGTAATAAGTGATAAATCGTACATAAAACAGCCAAATATGTCATTTATTTAACGAAATTCGGAGTCGTTTGCAAAATACCGCGAAAATTTTAAGTTTGCTTTTTTTCTTATTTTTTGAGTACTACCCTGTAAAAGTTGAGCAAAACAAGTAATAAATGATAAATCGTACATAAAACAGCCAAATATGTCATTTATTTAACGAAATTCGGAGTAATTTGCAAAATAGCGCGAAAATTTTGAGTTTGCTATTTTATATTTTTTTAGTACTACCCTGTAAAAGTTGATCAAAACAAGTAATAAGTGATAAATCGTACATAAAACAGCCAAATATGTCATTTATTTAACGAAATTCGGAGTCGTTTGCAAAATACCGCAAAAATTTTAAGTTTGCTTTTTTTCTTATTTTTTGAGTACTACCCTGTAAAAGTTGAGCAAAACAAGTAATAAGTGATAAATCGTACATAAAACAGCCAAATATGTCATTTATTTAACGAAATTCGGAGTAATTTGCAAAATAGCGCGAAAATTTTGAGTTTGCTATTTTATATTTTTTTAGTACTACCCTGTAAAAGTTGAGCAAAACAAGAAATAAGTGATAAATCGTACATAAAACAGCCAAATATGTCACTTATTTAACGGAATTCGGAGTCGTTTGCAAAATACCGCGAAAATTTTGAGTTTGCTATTTTATATTTTTTTAGTACTACCCTGTAAAAGTTGAGCAAAACAAGAAATAAGTGATAAACCGTACATAAAACAGCCAAATATGTCATTTATTTAACGAAATTCGGAGTCGTTTGCAAAATACCGCGAAAATTTTGAGTTTGCTATTTTTCTTATTTTTTGAGTACTACCCTGTAAAAGTTGATCAAAACAAGTAATAAGTGATAAATCGTACATAAAACAGCCAAATATGTCATTTATTTAACGAAATTCGGAGTCGTTTGCAAAATACCGCGAAAATTTTAAGTTTGCTATTTTTCTTATTTTTTGAGTACTACCCTGTAAAAGTTGAGCAAAACAAGAAATAAGTGATAAATCGTACATAAAACAGCCAAATATGTCATTTATTTAAAAATTTTGAGTTTGCTATTTTTCTTATTTTTTGAGTACTACCCTGTAAAAGTTGATCAAAACAAGTAATAAGTGATAAATCGTACATAAAACAGCCAAATATGTCATTTATTTAACGAAATTCGGAGTCGTTTGCAAAATACCGCGAAAATTTTGAGTTTGCTATTTTTCTTATTTTTTGAGTACTACCCTGTAAAAGTTGAGCAAAACAAGAAATAAGTGATAAATCGTACATAAAACAGCCAAATATGTCATTTATTTAACGAAATTCGGAGTAATTTGCAAAATAGCGCGAAAATTTTGAGTTTGCTATTTTATATTTTTTGAGTACTACCCTGTAAAAGTTGATCAAAACAAGTAATAAGTGATAAATCGTACATAAAACAGCCAAATATGTTATTTATTTAACGAAATTCCGTCGAAATACCGTGAAAATTTTAAGTTTGCTTTTTTTCTTATTTTTTGAGTACTACCCTGTAAAAGTTGAGCAAAACAAGTAATAAGTGATAAATCGTACATAAAACAGCCAAATATGTCATTTATTTAACGCAATTCGGAGTCGTTTGCAAAATACCGCGAAAATTTTGAGTTTGCTATTTTATATTTTTTGAGTACTACCCTGTAAAAGTTGATCAAAACAAGTTATAAGTGATAAATCGTACATAAAACAGCCAAATATGTCATTTATTTAACGAAATTCGGAGTCGTTTGCAAAATACCGCGAAAATTTTAAGTTTGCTTTTTTTCTTATTTTTTGAGTACTACCCTGTAAAAGTTGAGCAAAACAAGTAATAAGTGATAAATCGTACATAAAACAGCCAAATATGTCATTTATTTAACGAAATTCGGAGTCGTTTGCAAAATACCGCGAAAATTTTGAGTTTGCTATTTTTCTTATTTTTTGAGTACTACCCTGTAAAAGTTGAGCAGAACAAGAAATAAGTGATAAATCGTACATAAAACAGCCAAATATGTCATTTATTTAACGGAATTCGGAGTCGTTTGCAAAATACCATGAAAATTTTGAGTTTGCTATTTTTCTTATTTTTTGAGTACTACCCTGTAAAAGTTGATCAAAACAAGTAATAAGTGATAAATCGTACATAAAACAGCCAAATATGTCATTTATTTAACGAAATTCGGAGTCGTTTGCAAAATACCGCGAAAATTTTTAGTTTGCTATTTTTCTTATTTTTTGAGTACTACCCTGTAAAAGTTGAGCAAAACAAGAAATAAGTGATAAATCGTACATAAAACAGCCAAATATGTCATTTATTTAACGGAATTCGGAGTCGTTTGCAAAATACCGTGAAAATTTTGAGTTTGCTATTTTATATTTTTTAGTACTACCCTGTAAAAGTTGAGCAAAACAAGTAATAAGTGATAAATCGTACATAAAACAGCCAAATATGTCATTTATTTAACGAAATTCGGAGTCGTTTGCAAAATACCGCGAAAATTTTAAGTTTGCTTTTTTTTCTTATTTTTTGAGTACTACCCTGTAAAAGTTGAGCAAAACAAGTAATAAGTGATAAATCGTACATAAAACAGCCAAATATGTCATTTATTTAACGAAATTCGGAGTCGTTTGCAAAATACCGTGAAAATTTTGAGTTTGCTATTTTATATTTTTTTAGTACTACCCTGTAAAAGTTGAGCAAAACAAGTAATAAGTTATAAATCGTACATAAAACAGCCAAATATGTCATTTATTTAACGAAATTCGGAGTCGTTTGCAAAATACCGCGAAAATTTTAAGTTTGCGTTTTTTCTTATTTTTTGAGTACTACCCTGTAAAAGTTGAGCAAAACAAGTAATAAGTGATAAATCGTACATAAAACAGCCAAATATGTCATTTATTTAACGAAATTCGGAGTCGTTTGCAAAATACCGCGAAAATTTTGAGTTTGCTATTTTTCTTATTTTTTGAGTACTACCCTGTAAAAGTTGAGCAAAACAAGAAATAAGTGATAAATCGTACATAAAACAGCCAAATATGTCATTTATTTAACGGAATTCGGAGTCGTTTGCAAAATACCGTGAAAATTTTGAGTTTGCTATTTTATATTTTTTTAGTACTACCCTGTAAAAGTTGAGCAAAACAAGTAATAAGTGATAAACCGTACATAAAACAGCCAAATATGTCATTTATTTAACGAAATTCGGAGTCGTTTGCAAAATACCGCGAAAATTTTGAGTTTGCTATTTTTCTTATTTTTTGAGTACTACCCTGTAAAAGTTGAGCAAAACAAGTAATAAGTGATAAATCGTACATAAAACAGCCAAATATGTCATTTATTTAACGAAATTCGGAGTAATTTGCAAAATACCGCGAAAATTTTGGGTTTGCTATTTTATATTTTTTTAGTACTACCCTGTAAAAGTTGATCAAAACAAGTAATAAGTGATAAATCGTACATAAAACAGCCAAATATGTCATTTATTTAACGAAATTCGGAGTCGTTTGCAAAATACCGCGAAAATTTTGAGTTTGCTATTTTATATTTTTTGAGTACTACCCTGTAAAAGTTGATTAAAACAAGAAATAAGTGATAAATCGTACATAAAACAACCAAATATGTCATTTATTTAACGAAATTCGGAGTCGTTTGCAAAATACCGCGAAAATTTTAAGTTTGCTATTTTTCTTATGTTTTGAGTACTACCATACAAAAGATGAACAAAACAAGTAACAAGTTATAAATCGTACATAAAACAGCCAAATATGTCATTTATTTAACGAAATTCGGAATCGTTTGCAAAATACCGCGAAAATTTTGAGTTTGCTATTTTTCTTATTTTTTGAGTACTACCCTGTAAAAGTTGATCAAAACAAGTAATAAGTGATAAATCGTACATAAAACAGCCAAATATGTCATTTATTTAACGAAATTCGGAGTCGTTTGCAAAATACCGCGAAAATTTTGAGTTTGCTATTTTTCTTATTTTTTGAGTACTACCCTGTAAAAGTTGAGCAAAACAAGTAATAAGTGATAAATCGTACATAAAACAGCCAAATATGTCATTTATTTAACGAAATTCGGAGTCGTTTGCAAAATACCGCGAAAATTTTGAGTTTGCTATTTTTCTTATTTTTTGAGTACTACCCTGTAAAAGTTGATCAAAACAAGTAATAAGTGATAAATCGTACATAAAACAGCCAAATATGTCATTTATTTAACGAAATTCGGAGTCGTTTGCAAAATACCGCGAAAATTTTGAGTTTGCTATTTTTCTTATTTTTTGAGTACTACCCTGTAAAAGTTGAGCAAAACAAGAAATAAGTGATAAATCGTACATAAAACAGCCAAATATGTCATTTATTTAACGAAATTCGGAGTCGTTTGCAAAATACCGCGAAAATTTTGAGTTTGCTATTTTTCTTATTTTTTGAGTACTACCCTGTAAAAGTTGATCAAAACAAGTAATAAGTGAAAAATCGTACATAAAACAGCCAAATATGTCATTTATTTAACGAAATTCGGAGTCGTTTGCAAAATACCGCGAAAATTTTGAGTTTGCTATTTTTCTTATTTTTTGAGTACTACCCTGTAAAAGTTGAGCAAAACAAGAAATAAGTGATAAATCGTACATAAAACAGCCAAATATGTCATTTATTTAACGGAATTCGGAGTCGTTTGCAAAATACCGTGAAAATTTTGAGTTTGCTATTTTATATTTTTTTAGTACTACCCTGTAAAAGTTGAGCAAAACAAGTAATAAGTGATAAATCGTACATAAAACAGCCAAATATGTCATTTATTTAACGAAATTCGGAGTCGTTTGCAAAATACCGCGAAAATTTTAAGTTTGCTTTTTTTCTTATTTTTTGAGTACTACCCTGTAAAAGTTGAGCAAAACAAGTAATAAGTGATAAATCGTACATAAAACAGCCAAATATGTCATTTATTTAACGAAATTCGGAGTCGTTTGCAAAATACCGTGAAAATTTTGAGTTTGCTATTTTATATTTTTTTAGTACTACCCTGTAAAAGTTGAGCAAAACAAGTAATAAGTGATAAATCGTACATAAAACAGCCAAATATGTCATTTATTTAACGAAATTCGGAGTCGTTTGCAAAATACCGCGAAAATTTTAAGTTTGCGTTTTTTCTTATTTTTTGAGTACTACCCTGTAAAAGTTGAGCAAAACAAGTAATAAGTGATAAATCGTACATAAAACAGCCAAATATGTCATTTATTTAACGAAATTCGGAGTCGTTTGCAAAATACCGCGAAAATTTTGAGTTTGCTATTTTTCTTATTTTTTGAGTACTACCCTGTAAAAGTTGAGCAAAACAAGAAATAAGTGATAAATCGTACATAAAACAGCCAAATATGTCATTTATTTAACGGAATTCGGAGTCGTTTGCAAAATACCGTGAAAATTTTGAGTTTGATATTTTATATTTTTTTAGTACTACCCTGTAAAAGTTGAGCAAAACAAGAAATAAGTGATAAACCGTACATAAAACAGCCAAATATGTCATTTATTTAACGAAATTCGGAGTCGTTTGCAAAATACCGCGAAAATTTTGAGTTTGCTATTTTTCTTATTTTTTGAGTACTACCCTGTAAAAGTTGAGCAAAACAAGTAATAAGTGATAAATCGTACATAAAACAGCCAAATATGTCATTTATTTAACGAAATTCGGAGTAATTTGCAAAATACCGCGAAAATTTTGGGTTTGCTATTTTATATTTTTTTAGTACTACCCTGTAAAAGTTGATCAAAACAAGTAATAAGTGATAAATCGTACATAAAACAGCCAAATATGTCATTTATTTAACGAAATTCGGAGTCGTTTGCAAAATACCGCGAAAATTTTGAGTTTGCTATTTTATATTTTTTGAGTACTACCCTGTAAAAGTTGATTAAAACAAGAAATAAGTGATAAATCGTACATAAAACAACCAAATATGTCATTTATTTAACGAAATTCGGAGTCGTTTGCAAAATACCGCAAAAATTTTGAGTTTGCTATTTTTCTTATTTTTTGAGTACTACCCTGTAAAAGTTGAGCAAAACAAGAAATAAGTGATAATTCGTACATAAAACAGCCAAATATGTCATTTATTTAACGAAATTCGGAGTCGTTTGCAAAATACCGCGAAAATTTTGAGTTTGCTATTTTTCTTATTTTTTGAGTACTACCCTGTAAAAGTTGAGCAAAACAAGTAATAAGTGATAAATCGTACATAAAACAGCCAAACATGTCATTTATTTAACGAAATTCGGAGTCGTTTGCAAAATGCCGTGAAAAGTTTGAATTTGCTATTTTATATTTTTTTAGTACTACCCTGTAAAAGTTGATCAAAACAAGTAATAAGTGATAAATCGTACATAAAACAGCCAAATATGTCATTTATTCAACGAAATTCGGAGTCGTTTGCAAAATACCGTGAAAATTTTAAGTTTGCATTTTTTCTTATTTTTTGAGTACTACCCTGTAAAAGTTGAGCAAAACAAGTAATAAGTGATAAATCGTACATAAAACAGCCAAATATGTCATTTATTTAACGAAATTCGGAGTCGTTTGCAAAATACTGCGAAAATTTTAAGTTTGCTTTTTTTCTTATTTTTTGAGTACTACCCTGTAAAAGTTGAGCAAAACAAGTAATAAGTGATAAATCGTACATAAAACAGCCAAATATGTCATTTATTTAACGAAATTCGGAGTCGTTTGCAAAATACCGCAAAAACTTTTAGTTTGCTATTTTTCTTATTATTTTAGTACTACCCTGTAAAAGTTGATTAAAACAAGAAATAAGTGATAAATCGTACATAAAACAGCCAAATATGTCATTTATTTAACGAAATTCGGAGTCGTTTGCAAAATACCGCGAAAATTTTAAGTTTGCTATTTTTCTTATTTTTTAGTACTACCATACAAAAGATGAACAAAACAAGTAACTAGTTATAAATCGTACATAAAACAGCCAAATATGTCATTTATTTAACGAAATTCGGAGTCGTTTGCAAAATACCGCGAAAATTTTGAGTTTGCTATTTTTCTTATTTTTTGAGTACTACCCTGTAAAAGTTGATCAAAACAAGTAATAAGTGATAAATCGTACATAAAACAGCCAAATATGTCATTTATTTAACGAAATTCGGAGTCGTTTGCAAAATACCGCGAAAATTTTGAGTTTGCTATTTTTCTTATTTTTTGAGTACTACCCTGTAAAAGTTGAGCAAAACAAGAAATAAGTGATAAATCGTACATAAAACAGCCAAATATGTCATTTATTTAACGGAATTCGGAGTCGTTTGCAAAATACCGCGAAAATTTTGAGTTTGCTATTTTTCTTATTTTTTGAGTACTACCCTGTAAAAGTTGATCAAAACAAGTAATAAGTGATAAATCGTACATAAAACAGCCAAATATGTCATTTATTTAACGAAATTCGGAGTCGTTTGCAAAATACCGCGAAAATTTTGAGTTTGCTATTTTTCTTATTTTTTGAGTACTACATTGTAAAAGTTGAGCAAAACAAGAAATAAGTGATAAATCGTACATAAAACAGCCAAATATGTCATTTATTTAACGAAATTCGGAGTCGTTTGCAAAATACCGCGAAAATTTTGAGTTTGCTATTTTTCTTATTTTTTGAGTACTACCCTGTAAAAGTTGATCAAAACAAGTAATAAGTGAAAAATCGTACATAAAACAGCCAAATATGTCATTTATTTAACGAAATTCGGAGTCGTTTGCAAAATACCGCGAAAATTTTGAGTTTGCTATTTTTCTTATTTTTTGAGTACTACCCTGTAAAAGTTGATCAAAACAAGTAATAAGTGATAAATCGTACATAAAACAGCCAAATATGTCATTTATTTAACGGAATTCGGAGTCGTTTGCAAAATACCGTGAAAATTTTGAGTTTGCTATTTTATATTTTTTTAGTACTACCCTGTAAAAGTTGAGCAAAACAAGAAATAAGTGATAAACCGTACATAAAACAGCCAAATATGTCATTTATTTAACGAAATTCGGAGTCGTTTGCAAAATACCGTGAAAATTTTAAGTTTGCATTTTTTCTTATTTTTTGAGTACTACCCTGTAAAAGTTGAGCAAAACAAGTAATAAGTGATAAATCGTACATAAAACAGCCAAATATGTCATTTATTTATCGAAATTCGGAGTCGTTTGCAAAATACCGCGAAAATTTTGAGTTTGCTATTTTATATTTTTTTAGTACTACCCTGTAAAAGTTGAGCAAAACAAGAAATAAGTGATAAATCGTACATAAAACAGCCAAATATGTCATTTATTTAACGAAATTCGGAGTCGTATGCAAAATACCGCGAAAATTTTGAGTTTGCTATTTTATATTTTTTTAGTACTACCCTGTAAAAGTTGAGCAAAACAAGAAATAAGTGATAAATCGTACATAAAACAGCCAAATATGTCATTTATTTAACGAAATTCGGAGTCGTTTGCAAAATACCGCGAAAATTTTGAGTTTGCTATTTTATATTTTTTTAGTACTACCCTGTAAAAGTTGAGCAAAACAAGTAATAAGTGATAAATCGTACATAAAACAGCCAAATATGTCATTTATTTAACGGAATTCGGAGTCGTTTGCAAAATACCGTGAAAATTTTGAGTTTGCTATTTTATATTTTTTTAGTACTACCCTGTAAAAGTTGAGCAAAACAAGAAATAAGTGATAAATCGTACATAAAACAGCCAAATATGTCATTTATTTAACGAAATTCGGAGTCGTTTGCAAAATACCGCGAAAATTTTGAGTTTGCTATTTTATATTTTTTTAGTACTACCCTGTAAAAGTTGAGCAAAACAAGAAATAAGTGATAAATCGTACATAAAACAGCCAAATATGTCATTTATTTAATGAAATTCGGAGTCGTTTGGAAAATACCGCGAAAATTTTGAGTTTTTATTATTTTTTGAGAACTATTCTGTAAAAGTTGAGCAAAACAAGTAATAAGTGATAAATCGTACATAAAACAGCCAAATATGTCATTTATTTAACGAAATTCGGAGTCGTTTGCAAAATACCGCAAAAACTTTTAGTTTGCTATTTTTCTTATTATTTTAGTACTACCCTGTAAAAGTTGATTAAAACAAGAAATAAGTGATAAATCGTACATAAAACAGCCAAATATGTCATTTATTTAACGAAATTCGGAGTCGTTTGCAAAATACCGCGAAAATTTTAAGTTTGCTATTTTTCTTATTTTTTAGTACTACCATACAAAAGATGAACAAAACAAGTAACAAGTTATAAATCGTACATAAAACAGCCAAATATGTCATTTATTTAACGAAATTCGGAGTCGTTTGCAAAATACCGCGAAAATTTTGAGTTTGCTATTTTTCTTATTTTTTGAGTACTACCCTGTAAAAGTTGATCAAAACAAGTAATAAGTGATAAATCGTACATAAAACAGCCAAATATGTCATTTATTTAACGGAATTCGGAGTCGTTTGCAAAATACCGCGAAAATTTTGAGTTTGCTATTTTTCTTATTTTTTGAGTACTACCCTGTAAAAGTTGATCAAAACAAGTAATAAGTGATAAATCGTACATAAAACAGCCAAATATGTCATTTATTTAACGAAATTCGGAGTCGTTTGCAAAATACCGCGAAAATTTTGAGTTTGCTATTTTTCTTATTTTTTGAGTACTACATTGTAAAAGTTGAGCAAAACAAGAAATAAGTGATAAATCGTACATAAAACAGCCAAATATGTCATTTATTTAACGAAATTCGGAGTCGTTTGCAAAATACCGCGAAAATTTTGAGTTTGCTATTTTTCTTATTTTTTGAGTACTACCCTGTAAAAGTTGATCAAAACAAGTAATAAGTGAAAAATCGTACATAAAACAGCCAAATATGTCATTTATTTAACGAAATTCGGAGTCGTTTGCAAAATACCGCGAAAATTTTGAGTTTGCTATTTTTCTTATTTTTTGAGTACTACCCTGTAAAAGTTGATCAAAACAAGTAATAAGTGATAAATCGTACATAAAACAGCCAAATATGTCATTTATTTAACGGAATTCGGAGTCGTTTGCAAAATACCGTGAAAATTTTGAGTTTGCTATTTTATATTTTTTTAGTACTACCCTGTAAAAGTTGAGCAAAACAAGAAATAAGTGATAAACCGTACATAAAACAGCCAAATATGTCATTTATTTAACGAAATTCGGAGTCGTTTGCAAAATACCGTGAAAATTTTAAGTTTGCATTTTTTCTTATTTTTTGAGTACTACCCTGTAAAAGTTGAGCAAAACAAGTAATAAGTGATAAATCGTACATAAAACAGCCAAATATGTCATTTATTTATCGAAATTCGGAGTCGTTTGCAAAATACCGCGAAAATTTTGAGTTTGCTATTTTATATTTTTTTAGTACTACCCTGTAAAAGTTGAGCAAAACAAGAAATAAGTGATAAATCGTACATAAAACAGCCAAATATGTCATTTATTTAACGAAATTCGGAGTCGTATGCAAAATACCGCGAAAATTTTGAGTTTGCTATTTTATATTTTTTTAGTACTACCCTGTAAAAGTTGAGCAAAACAAGAAATAAGTGATAAATCGTACATAAAACAGCCAAATATGTCATTTATTTAACGACATTCGGAGTCGTTTGCAAAATACCGCGAAAATTTTGAGTTTGCTATTTTATATTTTTTTAGTACTACCCTGTAAAAGTTGAGCAAAACAAGTAATAAGTGATAAATCGTACATAAAACAGCCAAATATGTCATTTATTTAACGAAATTCGGAGTCGTTTGCAAAATACCGTGAAAATTTTGAGTTTGCTATTTTATATTTTTTTAGTACTACCCTGTAAAAGTTGAGCAAAACAAGAAATAAGTGATAAATCGTACATAAAACAGCCAAATATGTCATTTATTTAACGAAATTCGGAGTCGTTTGCAAAATACCGCGAAAATTTTGAGTTTGCTATTTTATATTTTTTTAGTACTACCCTGTAAAAGTTGAGCAAAACAAGAAATAAGTGATAAATCGTACATAAAACAGCCAAATATGTCATTTATTTAATGAAATTCGGAGTCGTTTGGAAAATACCGCGAAAATTTTGAGTTTTTATTATTTTTGAGAACTATTCTGTAAAAGTTGAGCAAAACAAGTAATAAGTGATAAATCGTACATAAAACAGCCAAATATGTCATATATTTAACGAAAGTCGGAGTCGTTTGCAAAATAACGTGAAAATTTTGAGTTTGCTATTTTATATTTTTTGAGTACTACCCTGTAAAAGTTGAGCAAAACAAGAAATAAGTGATAAATCGTACATAAAACAGCCAAATATGTCATTTATTTAACAAAATTCGGAGTCGTTTGCAAAATACCGCGAAAATTTTGAGTTTGCTATTTTATATTTTTTGAGTACTACCCTGTAAAAGTTGAGCAAAACAAGAAATAAGTGATAAATCGTACATAAAACAGCCAAATATGTCATTTATTTAACGAAATTCGGAGTCGTTTGCAAAATACCGCGAAAATTTTGAGTTTGCTATTTTATATTTTTTTAGTACTACCCTGTAAAAGTTGAGCAAAACAAGAAATAAGTGATAAATCGTACATAAAACAGCCAAATATGTCATTTATTTAACGAAATTCGGAGTCGTTTGCAAAATACCGCGAAAATTTTGAGTTTGCTATTTTATATTTTTTTAGTACTACCCTGTAAAAGTTGAGCAAAACAAGAAATAAGTGATAAATCGTACATAAAACAGCCAAATATGTCATTTATTTAATGAAATTCGGAGTCGTTTGCAAAATACCGCGAAAATTTTGAGTTTGCTATTTTATATTTTTTTAGTACTACCCTGTAAAAGTTGAGCAAAACAAGTAATAAGTGATAAATCGTACATAAAACAGCCAAATATGTCATTTATTTAACGAAATTCGGAGTCGTTTGCAAAATACCGTGAAAATTTTGAGTTTGCTATTTTATATTTTTTTAGTACTACCCTGTAAAAGTTGAGCAAAACAAGAAATAAGTGATAAATCGTACATAAAACAGCCAAATATGTCATTTATTTAACGAAATTCGGAGTCGTTTGCAAAATACCGCGAAAATTTTAAGTTTGCTATGTTATATTTTTTTAGTACTACCCTGTAAAAGTTGAGCAAAACAAGTAATAAGTGATAAATCGTACATAAAACAGCCAAATATGTCATTTATTTAATGAAATTCGGAGTCGTTTGCAAAATACCGTGAAAATTTTGAGTTTGCTATTTTATATTTTTTTAGTACTACCCTGTAAAAGTTGAGCAAAACAAGAAATAAGTGATAAATCGTACATAAAACAGCCAAATATGTCATTTATTTAACGAAATTCGGAGTCGTTTGCAAAATACCGCGAAAATTTTAAGTTTGCTATTTTATATTTTTTTAGTACTACCCTGTAAAAGTTGAGCAAAACAAGTAATAAGTGATAAATCGTACATAAAACAGCCAAATATGTCATTTATTTAACGAAATTCGGAGTCGTTTGCAAAATACCGTGAAAATTTTGAGTTTGCTATTTTATATTTTTTTAGTACTACCCTGTAAAAGTTGAGCAAAACAAGAAATAAGTGATAAATCGTACATAAAACAGCCAAATATGTCATTTATTTAACGAAATTCGGAGTCGTATGCAAAATACCGCGAAAATTTTGAGTTTGCTATTTTATATTTTTTTAGTACTACCCTGTAAAAGTTGAGCAAAACAAGTAATAAGTGATAAATTGTACATAAAACAGCCAAATATGTCATTTATTTAATGAAATTCGGAGTCGTTTGCAAAATACCGTGAAAATTTTGAGTTTGCTATTTTATATTTTTTTAGTACTACCCTGTAAAAGTTGAGCAAAACAAGAAATAAGTGATAAATCGTACATAAAACAGCCAAATATGTCATTTATTTAACGAAATTCGGAGTCGTTTGCAAAATACCGCGAAAATTTTAAGATTGCTATTTTATATTTTTTTAGTACTACCCTGTAAAAGTTGAGCAAAACAAGAAATAAGTGATAAATCGTACATAAAACAGCCAAATATGTCATTTATTTAACGAAATTCGGAGTCGTTTGCAAAATACCGCGAAAATTTTGAGTTTGCTATTTTATATTTTTTTAGTACTACCCTGTAAAAGTTGAGCAAAACAAGAAATAAGTGATAAATCGTACATAAAACAGCCAAATATGTCATTTATTTAATGAAATTCGGAGTCGTTTGGAAAATACCGCGAAAATTTTGAGTTTTTATTATTTTTTGAGAACTATTCTGTAAAAGTTGAGCAAAACAAGTAATAAGTGATAAATCGTACATAAAACAGCCAAATATGTCATATATTTAACGAAAGTCGGAGTCGTTTGCAAAATAACGTGAAAATTTTGAGTTTGCTATTTTATATTTTTTGAGTACTACCCTGTAAAAGTTGAGCAAAACAAGAAATAAGTGATAAATCGTACATAAAACAGCCAAATATGTCATTTATTTAACAAAATTCGGAGTCGTTTGCAAAATACCGCGAAAATTTTGAGTTTGCTATTTTATATTTTTTGAGTACTACCCTGTAAAAGTTGAGCAAAACAAGAAATAAGTGATAAATCGTACATAAAACAGCCAAATATGTCATTTATTTAACGAAATTCGGAGTCGTTTGCAAAATACCGCGAAAATTTTGAGTTTGCTATTTTATATTTTTTTAGTACTACCCTGTAAAAGTTGAGCAAAACAAGTAATAAGTGATAAATCGTACATAAAACAGCCAAATATGTCATTTATTTAACGAAATTCGGAGTCGTTTGCAAAATACCGCGAAAATTTTGAGTTTGCTATTTTATATTTTTTTAGTACTACCCTGTAAAAGTTGAGCAAAACAAGAAATAAGTGATAAATCGTACATAAAACAGCCAAATATGTCATTTATTTAATGAAATTCGGAGTCGTTTGCAAAATACCGCGAAAATTTTGAGTTTGCTATTTTATATTTTTTTAGTACTACCCTGTAAAAGTTGAGCAAAACAAGTAATAAGTGATAAATCGTACATAAAACAGCCAAATATGTCATTTATTTAACGAAATTCGGAGTCGTTTGCAAAATACCGTGAAAATTTTGAGTTTGCTATTTTATATTTTTTTAGTACTACCCTGTAAAAGTTGAGCAAAACAAGAAATAAGTGATAAATCGTACATAAAACAGCCAAATATGTCATTTATTTAACGAAATTCGGAGTCGTTTGCAAAATACCGCGAAAATTTTAAGTTTGCTATTTTATATTTTTTTAGTACTACCCTGTAAAAGTTGAGCAAAACAAGTAATAAGTGATAAATCGTACATAAAACAGCCAAATATGTCATTTATTTAATGAAATTCGGAGTCGTTTGCAAAATACCGTGAAAATTTTGAGTTTGCTATTTTATATTTTTTTAGTACTACCCTGTAAAAGTTGAGCAAAACAAGAAATAAGTGATAAATCGTACATAAAACAGCCAAATATGTCATTTATTTAACGAAATTCGGAGTCGTTTGCAAAATACCGCGAAAATTTTAAGTTTGCTATTTTATATTTTTTTAGTACTACCCTGTAAAAGTTGAGCAAAACAAGTAATAAGTGATAAATCGTACATAAAACAGCCAAATATGTCATTTATTTAACGAAATTCGGAGTCGTTTGCAAAATACCGTGAAAATTTTGAGTTTGCTATTTTATATTTTTTTAGTACTACCCTGTAAAAGTTGAGCAAAACAAGAAATAAGTGATAAATCGTACATAAAACAGCCAAATATGTCATTTATTTAACGAAATTCGGAGTCGTATGCAAAATACCGCGAAAATTTTGAGTTTGCTATTTTATATTTTTTTAGTACTACCCTGTAAAAGTTGAGCAAAACAAGTAATAAGTGATAAATTGTACATAAAACAGCCAAATATGTCATTTATTTAATGAAATTCGGAGTCGTTTGCAAAATACCGTGAAAATTTTGAGTTTGCTATTTTATATTTTTTTAGTACTACCCTGTAAAAGTTGAGCAAAACAAGAAATAAGTGATAAATCGTACATAAAACAGCCAAATATGTCATTTATTTAACGAAATTCGGAGTAGTTTGCAAAATACCGCGAAAATTTTAAGATTGCTATTTTATATTTTTTTAGTACTACCCTGTAAAAGTTGAGCAAAACAAGTAATAAGTGATAAATCGTACATAAAACAGCCAAATATGTCATTTATTTAATGAAATTCGGAGTCGTTTGCAAAATACCGCGAAAATTTTGAGTTTTTATTATTTTTTGAGAACTATTCTGTAAAAGTTGAGCAAAACAAGAAATAAGTGATAAATCGTACATAAAACAGCCAAATATGTCATTTATTTAACGAAATTCGGAGCCGTTTGCAAAATACCGCGAAAATTTTGAGTTTGCTATTTTATATTTTTTTAGTACTACCCTGTAAAAGTTGAGCAAAACAAGAAAAAAGTGATAAATCGTACATAAAACAGCCAAATATGTCATTTATTTAACGAAATTCGGAGTCGTTTGCAAAATACCGCGAAAATTTTGAGTTTGCTATTTTATATTTTTTTAGTACTACCCTGTAAAAGTTGAGCAAAACAAGAAATAAGTGATAAATCGTACATAAAACAGCCAAATATGTCATTTATTTAACGAAATTCGGAGTCGTTTGCAAAATACCGCGAAAATTTTGAGTTTGCTATTTTATATTTTTTTAGTACTACCCTGTAAAAGTTGAGCAAAACAAGAAATAAGTGATAAATCGTACATAAAACAGCCAAATATGTCATTTGTTTAATGAAATTCGGAGTCGTTTGCAAAATACCGCGAAAATTTTGAGTTTTTATTATTTTTTGAGAACTATTCTGTAAAAGTTGAGCAAAACAAGTAATAAGTGATAAATCGTACATAAAACAGCCAAATATGTCATATATTTAACGAAATTCGGAGTCGTTTGCAAAATAACGTGAAAATTTTGAGTTTGCTATTTTATATTTTTTGAGTACTACCCTGTAAAAGTTGAGCAAAACAAGAAATAAGTGATAAATCGTACATAAAACAGCCAAATATGTCATTTATTTAACAAAATTCGGAGTCGTTTGCAAAATACCGCGAAAATTTTGAGTTTGCTATTTTATATTTTTTGAGTACTACCCTGTAAAAGTTGAGCAAAACAAGAAATAAGTGATAAATCGTACATAAAACAGCCAAATATGTCATTTATTTAACGAAATTCGGAGTCGTTTGCAAAATACCGCGAAAATTTTGAGTTTGCTATTTTATATTTTTTTAGTACTACCCTGTAAAAGTTGAGCAAAACAAGAAATAAGTGATAAATCGTACATAAAACAGCCAAATATGTCATTTATTTAACGAAATTCGGAGTCGTTTGCAAAATACCGTGAAAATTTTGAGTTTGCTATTTTATATTTTTTTAGTACTACCCTGTAAAAGTTGAGCAAAACAAGAAATAAGTGATAAATCGTACATAAAACAGCCAAATATGTCATTTATTTAACGAAATTCGGAGTCGTTTGCAAAATACCGCGAAAATTTTGAGTTTGCTATTTTATATTTTTTTAGTACTACCCTGTAAAAGTTGAGCAAAACAAGAAATAAGTGATAAATCGTACATAAAACAGCCAAATATGTCATTTATTTAATGAAATTCGGAGTCGTTTGCAAAATACCGCGAAAATTTTGAGTTTGCTATTTTATATTTTTTTAGTACTACCCTGTAAAAGTTGAGCAAAACAAGTAATAAGTGATAAATCGTACATAAAACAGCCAAATATGTCATTTATTTAACGAAATTCGGAGTCGTTTGCAAAATACCGCGAAAATTTTGAGTTTGCTATTTTATATTTTTTTAGTACTACCCTGTAAAAGTTGAGCAAAACAAGAAATAAGTGATAAATCGTACATAAAACAGCCAAATATGTCATTTATTTAACGAAATTCGGAGTCGTTTGCAAAATACCGCGAAAATTTTGAGTTTGCTATTCTATATTTTTTTAGTACTACCCTGTAAAAGTTGAGCAAAACAAGAAATAAGTGATAAATCGTACATAAAACAGCCAAATATGTCATTTATTTAATGAAATTCGGAGTCGTTTGCAAAATACCGCGAAAATTTTGAGTTTTTATTATTTTTTGAGAACTATTCTGTAAAAGTTGAGCAAAACAAGTAATAAGTGATAAATCGTACATAAAACAGCCAAATATGTCATATATTTAACGAAATTCGGAGTCGTTTGCAAAATAACGTGAAAATTTTGAGTTTGCTATTTTATATTTTTTGAGTACTACCCTGTAAAAGTTGAGCAAAACAAGAAATAAGTGATAAATCGTACATAAAACAGCCAAATATGTCATTTATTTAACAAAATTCGGAGTCGTTTGCAAAATACCGCGAAAATTTTGAGTTTGCTATTTTATATTTTTTGAGTACTACCCTGTAAAAGTTGAGCAAAACAAGTAATAAGTGATAAATCGTACATAAAACAGCCAAATATGTCATTTATTTAACGAAATTCGGAGTCGTTTGCAAAATACCGCGAAAATTTTAAGTTTGCTTTTTTTCTTATTTTTTGAGTACTACCCTGTAAAAGTTGAGCAAAACAAGTAATAAGTGATAAATCGTACATAAAACAGCCAAATATGTCATTTATTTAACGAAATTCGGAGTCGTTTGCAAAATACCGTGAAAATTTTGAGTTTGCTATTTTATATTTTTTTAGTACTACCCTGTAAAAGTTGAGCAAAACAAGTAATAAGTGATAAATCGTACATAAAACAGCCAAATATGTCATTTATTTAACGAAATTCGGAGTCGTTTGCAAAATACCGCGAAAATTTTAAGTTTGCTATTTTTCTTATGTTTTGAGTACTACCCTGTAAAAGTTGAGCAAAACAAGTAATAAGTGATAAATCGTACATAAAACAGCCAAATATGTCATTTATTTAACGAAATTCGGAGTCGTTTGCAAAATACCGCGAAAATTTTGAGTTTGCTATTTTTCTTATTTTTTGAGTACTACCCTGTAAAAGTTGAGCAAAACAAGAAATAAGTGATAAATCGTACATAAAACAGCCAAATATGTCATTTATTTAACGGAATTCGGAGTCGTTTGCAAAATACCGTGAAAATTTTGAGTTTGCTATTTTATATTTTTTTAGTACTACCCTGTAAAAGTTGAGCAAAACAAGAAATAAGTGATAAACCGTACATAAAACAGCCAAATATGTCATTTATTTAACGAAATTCGGAGTCGTTTGCAAAATACCGCGAAAATTTTGAGTTTGCTATTTTTCTTATTTTTTGAGTACTACCCTGTAAAAGTTGAGCAAAACAAGTAATAAGTGATAAATCGTACATAAAACAGCCAAATATGTCATTTATTTAACGAAATTCGGAGTAATTTGCAAAATACCGCGAAAATTTTGGGTTTGCTATTTTATATTTTTTTAGTACTACCCTGTAAAAGTTGATTAAAACAAGAAATAAGTGATAAATCGTACATAAAACAACCAAATATGTCATTTATTTAACGAAATTCGGAGTCGTTTGCAAAATACCGCAAAAATTTTGAGTTTGCTATTTTTCTTATTTTTTGAGTACTACCCTGTAAAAGTTGAGCAAAACAAGAAATAAGTGATAATTCGTACATAAAACAGCCAAATATGTCATTTATTTAACGAAATTCGGAGTCGTTTGCAAAATACCGCGAAAATTTTGAGTTTGCTATTTTTCTTATTTTTTGAGTACTACCCTGTAAAAGTTGAGCAAAACAAGAAATAAGTGATAAACCGTACATAAAACAGCCAAATATGTCATTTATTTAACGAAATTCGGAGTCGTTTGCAAAATACCGCGAAAATTTTGAGTTTGCTATTTTTCTTATTTTTTGAGTACTACCCTGTAAAAGTTGAGCAAAACAAGTAATAAGTGATAAATCGTACATAAAACAGCCAAATATGTCATTTATTTAACGAAATTCGGAGTAATTTGCAAAATACCGCGAAAATTTTGGGTTTGCTATTTTATATTTTTTTAGTACTACCCTGTAAAAGTTGATTAAAACAAGAAATAAGTGATAAATCGTACATAAAACAACCAAATATGTCATTTATTTAACGAAATTCGGAGTCGTTTGCAAAATACCGCAAAAATTTTGAGTTTGCATTTTTTCTTATTTTTTGAGTATTACCCTGTAAAAGTTGAGCAAAACAAGTAATAAGTGATAAATCGTACATAAAACAGCCAAATATGTCATTTATTTAACGAAATTCGGAGTCGTTTGCAAAATACTGCGAAAATTTTAAGTTTGCTTTTTTTCTTATTTTTTGAGTACTACCCTGTAAAAGTTGAGCAAAACAAGTAATAAGTGATAAATCGTACATAAAACAGCCAAATATGTCATTTATTTAACGAAATTCGGAGTCGTTTGCAAAATACCGCAAAAACTTTTAGTTTGCTATTTTTCTTATTATTTTAGTACTACCCTGTAAAAGTTGATTAAAACAAGAAATAAGTGATAAACCGTACATAAAACAGCCAAATATGTCATTTATTTAACGAAATTCGGAGTCGTTTGCAAAATACCGCGAAAATTTTGAGTTTGCTATTTTTCTTATTTTTTGAGTACTACCCTGTAAAAGTTGAGCAAAACAAGTAATAAGTGATAAATCGTACATAAAACAGCCAAATATGTCATTTATTTAACGAAATTCGGAGTAATTTGCAAAATACCGCGAAAATTTTGGGTTTGCTATTTTATATTTTTTTAGTACTACCCTGTAAAAGTTGATCAAAACAAGTAATAAGTGATAAATCGTACATAAAACAGCCAAATATGTCATTTATTTAACGAAATTCGGAGTCGTTTGCAAAATACCGCGAAAATTTTGAGTTTGCTATTTTATATTTTTTGAGTACTACCCTGTAAAAGTTGATTAAAACAAGAAATAAGTGATAAATCGTACATAAAACAACCAAATATGTCATTTATTTAACGAAATTCGGAGTCGTTTGCAAAATACCGCGAAAATTTGGAGTTTGCTATTTTTCTTATTTTTTGAGTACTACCCTGTAAAAGTTGAGCAAAACAAGAAATAAGTGATAATTCGTACATAAAACAGCCAAATATGTCATTTATTTAACGAAATTCGGAGTCGTTTGCAAAATACCGCGAAAATTTTGAGTTTGCTATTTTTCTTATTTTTTGAGTACTACCCTGTAAAAGTTGAGCAAAACAAGTAATAAGTGATAAATCGTACATAAAACAGCCAAATATGTCATTTATTTAACGAAATTCGGAGTCGTTTGCAAAATACTGCGAAAATTTTAAGTTTGCTTTTTTATATTTTTTGAGTACTACCCTGTAAAAGTTGAGCAAAACAAGTAATAAGTGATAAATCGTACATAAAACAGCCAAATATGTCATTTATTTAACGAAATTCGGAGTCGTTTGCAAAATACCGCAAAAACTTTTAGTTTGCTATTTTTCTTATTATTTTAGTACTACCCTGTAAAAGTTGATTAAAACAAGAAATAAGTGATAAATCGTACATAAAACAGCCAAATATGTCATTTATTTAACGAAATTCGGAGTCGTTTGCAAAATACCGCGAAAATTTTAAGTTTGCTATTTTTCTTATGTTTTGAGTACTACCATACAAAAGATGAGCAAAACAAGTAACAAGTTATAAATCGTACATAAAACAGCCAAATATGTCATTTATTTAACGAAATTCGGAGTCGTTTGCAAAATACCGCGAAAATTTTAAGTTTGCGTTTTTTCTTATTTTTTGAGTACTACCCTGTAAAAGTTGAGCAAAACAAGTAATAAGTGATAAATCGTACATAAAACAGCCAAATATGTCATTTATTTAACGAAATTCGGAGTCGTTTGCAAAATACCGTGAAAATTTTGAGTTTGCTATTTTTCTTATTTTTTGAGTACTACCCTGTAAAAGTTGAGCAAAACAAGAAATAAGTGATAAATCGTACATAAAACAGCCAAATATGTCATTTATTTAACGAAATTCGGAGTCGTTTGCAAAATACCGCGAAAATTTTGAGTTTGCTATTTTTCTTATTTTTTGAGTACTACCCTGTAAAAGTTGATCAAAACAAGTAATAAGTGAAAAATCGTACATAAAACAGCCAAATATGTCATTTATTTAACGAAATTCGGAGTCGTTTGCAAAATACCGCGAAAATTTTGAGTTTGCTATTTTTCTTATTTTTGAGTACTACCCTGTAAAAGTTGAGCAAAACAAGAAATAAGTGATAAATCGTACATAAAACAGCCAAATATGTCATTTATTTAACGGAATTCGGAGTCGTTTGCAAAATACCGTGAAAATTTTGAGTTTGCTATTTTATATTTTTTTAGTACTACCCTGTAAAAGTTGAGCAAAACAAGTAATAAGTGATAAATCGTACATAAAACAGCCAAATATGTCATTTATTTAACGAAATTCGGAGTCGTTTGCAAAATACCGCGAAAATTTTAAGTTTGCTTTTTTTCTTATTTTTTGAGTACTACCCTGTAAAAGTTGAGCAAAACAAGTAATAAGTGATAAATCGTACATAAAACAGCCAAATATGTCATTTATTTAACGAAATTCGGAGTCGTTTGCAAAATACCGTGAAAATTTTGAGTTTGCTATTTTATATTTTTTTAGTACTACCCTGTAAAAGTTGAGCAAAACAAGTAATAAGTGATAAATCGTACATAAAACAGCCAAATATGTCATTTATTTAACGAAATTCGGAGTCGTTTGCAAAATACCGCGAAAATTTTAAGTTTGCGTTTTTTCTTATTTTTTGAGTACTACCCTGTAAAAGTTGAGCAAAACAAGTAATAAGTGATAAATCGTACATAAAACAGCCAAATATGTCATTTATTTAACGAAATTCGGAGTCGTTTGCAAAATACCGCGAAAATTTTGAGTTTGCTATTTTTCTTATTTTTTGAGTACTACCCTGTAAAAGTTGAGCAAAACAAGAAATAAGTGATAAATCGTACATAAAACAGCCAAATATGTCATTTATTTAACGGAATTCGGAGTCGTTTGCAAAATACCGTGAAAATTTTGAGTTTGCTATTTTATATTTTTTTAGTACTACCCTGTAAAATTTGAGCAAAACAAGAAATAAGTGATAAACCGTACATAAAACAGCCAAATATGTCATTTATTTAACGAAATTCGGAGTCGTTTGCAAAATACCGCGAAAATTTTGAGTTTGCTATTTTTCTTATTTTTTGAGTACTACCCTGTAAAAGTTGAGCAAAACAAGTAATAAGTGATAAATCGTACATAAAACAGCCAAATATGTCATTTATTTAACGAAATTCGGAGTAATTTGCAAAATACCGCGAAAATTTTGGGTTTGCTATTTTATATTTTTTTAGTACTACCCTGTAAAAGTTGATCAAAACAAGTAATAAGTGATAAATCGTACATAAAACAGCCAAATATGTCATTTATTTAACGAAATTCGGAGTCGTTTGCAAAATACCGCGAAAATTTTGAGTTTGCTATTTTATATTTTTTGAGTACTACCCTGTAAAAGTTGATTAAAACAAGAAATAAGTGATAAATCGTACATAAAACAACCAAATATGTCATTTATTTAACGAAATTCGGAGTCGTTTGCAAAATACCGCAAAAATTTTGAGTTTGCTATTTTTCTTATTTTTTGAGTACTACCCTGTAAAAGTTGAGCAAAACAAGAAATAAGTGATAATTCGTACATAAAACAGCCAAATATGTCATTTATTTAACGAAATTCGGAGTCGTTTGCAAAATACCGCGAAAATTTTGAGTTTGCTATTTTTCTTATTTTTTGAGTACTACCCTGTAAAAGTTGAGCAAAACAAGTAATAAGTGATAAATCGTACATAAAACAGCCAAACATGTCATTTATTTAACGAAATTCGGAGTCGTTTGCAAAATACCGTGAAAATTTTGAATTTGCTATTTTATATTTTTTTAGTACTACCCTGTAAAAGTTGATCAAAACAAGTAATAAGTGATAAATCGTACATAAAACAGCCAAATATGTCATTTATTCAACGAAATTCGAAGTCGTTTGCAAAATACCGTGAAAATTTTAAGTTTGCATTTTTTCTTATTTTTTGAGTACTACCCTGTAAAAGTTGAGCAAAACAAGTAATAAGTGATAAATCGTACATAAAACAGCCAAATATGTCATTTATTTAACGAAATTCGGAGTCGTTTGCAAAATACTGCGAAAATTTTAAGTTTGCTTTTTTTCTTATTTTTTGAGTACTACCCTGTAAAAGTTGAGCAAAACAAGTAATAAGTGATAAATCGTACATAAAACAGCCAAATATGTCATTTATTTAACGAAATTCGGAGTCGTTTGCAAAATACCGCAAAAACTTTTAGTTTGCTATTTTTCTTATTATTTTAGTACTACCCTGTAAAAGTTGATTAAAACAAGAAATAAGTGATAAATCGTACATAAAACAGCCAAATATGTCATTTATTTAACGAAATTCGGAGTCGTTTGCAAAATACTGCGAAAATTTTAAGTTTGCTATTTTTCTTATTTTTTGAGTACTACCATACAAAAGATGAACAAAACAAGTAACAAGTTATAAATCGTACATAAAACAGCCAAATATGTCATTTATTTAACGAAATTCGGAGTCGTTTGCAAAATACCGCGAAAATTTTGAGTTTGCTATTTTTCTTATTTTTTGAGTACTACCCTGTAAAAGTTGATCAAAACAAGTAATAAGTGATAAATCGTACATAAAACAGCCAAATATGTCATTTATTTAACGAAATTCGGAGTCGTTTGCAAAATACCGCGAAAATTTTGAGTTTGCTATTTTATATTTTTTTAGTACTACCCTGTAAAAGTTGAGCAAAACAAGAAATAAGTGATAAACCGTACATAAAACAGCCAAATATGTCATTTATTTAACGAAATTCGGAGTCGTTTGCAAAATACCGTGAAAATTTTAAGTTTGCATTTTTTCTTATTTTTTGAGTACTACCCTGTAAAAGTTGAGCAAAACAAGTAATAAGTGATAAATCGTACATAAAACAGCCAAATATGTCATATATTTAACGAAATTCGGAGTCGTTTGCAAAATAACGTGAAAATTTTGAGTTTGCTATTTTATATTTTTTGAGTACTACCCTGTAAAAGTTGAGCAAAACAAGAAATAAGTGATAAATCGTACATAAAACAGCCAAATATGTCATTTATTTAACAAAATTCGGAGTCGTTTGCAAAATACCGCGAAAATTTTGAGTTTGCTATTTTATATTTTTTGAGTACTACCCTGTAAAAGTTGAGCAAAACAAGAAATAAGTTGATAAATCGTACATAAAACAGCCAAATATGTCATTTATTTAACGAAATTCGGAGTCGTTTGCAAAATACCGCGAAAATTTTGAGTTTGCTATTTTATATTTTTTTAGTACTACCCTGTAAAAGTTGAGCAAAACAAGAAATAAGTGATAAATCGTACATAAAACAGCCAAATATGTCATTTATTTAACGAAATTCGGAGTCGTTTGCAAAATACCGCGAAAATTTTGAGTTTGCTATTTTATATTTTTTTAGTACTACCCTGTAAAAGTTGAGCAAAACAAGAAATAAGTGATAAATCGTACATAAAACAGCCAAATATGTCATTTATTTAATGAAATTCGGAGTCGTTTGCAAAATACCGCGAAAATTTTGAGTTTGCTATTTTATATTTTTTTAGTACTACCCTGTAAAAGTTGAGCAAAACAAGTAATAAGTGATAAATCGTACATAAAACAGCCAAATATGTCATTTATTTAACGAAATTCGGAGTCGTTTGCAAAATACCGTGAAAATTTTGAGTTTGCTATTTTATATTTTTTTAGTACTACCCTGTAAAAGTTGAGCAAAACAAGAAATAAGTGATAAATCGTACATAAAACAGCCAAATATATCATTTATTTAACGAAATTCGGAGTCGTTTGCAAAATACCGCGAAAATTTAAGTTTGCTATTTTATATTTTTTTAGTACTACCCTGTAAAAGTTGAGCAAAACAAGTAATAAGTGATAAATCGTACATAAAACAGCCAAATATGTCATTTATTTAATGAAATTCGGAGTCGTTTGCAAAATACCGTGAAAATTTTGAGTTTGCTATTTTATATTTTTTTAGTACTACCCTGTAAAAGTTGAGCAAAACAAGAAATAAGTGATAAATCGTACATAAAGCAGCCAAATATGTCATTTATTTAACGAAATTCGGAGTCGTTTGCAAAATACCGCGAAAATTTTAAGTTTGCTATTTTATATTTTTTTAGTACTACCCTGTAAAAGTTGAGCAAAACAAGTAATAAGTGATAAATCGTACATAAAACAGCCAAATATGTCATTTATTTAACGAAATTCGGAGTCGTTTGCAAAATACCGTGAAAATTTTGAGTTTGCTATTTTATATTTTTTTAGTACTACCCTGTAAAAGTTGAGCAAAACAAGAAATAAGTGATAAATTTTGAGTTTTTATTATTTTTTGAGAACTATTCTGTAAAAGTTGAGCAAAACAAGAAATAAGTGATAAATCGTACATAAAACAGCCAAATATGTCATTTATTTAACGAAATTCGGAGCCGTTTGCAAAATACCGCGAAAATTTTGAGTTTGCTATTTTATATTTTTTTAGTACTACCCTGTAAAAGTTGAGCAAAAC